>JAIPRK010000056.1:235486-506551 GCA_025469195.1 Chaitophorus viminalis | reverse complement strand
TTAGCTATATCGTTCAAGAACTTAAAACTTTTCAATGTTTTTTTGGCGAAATATTCAAAAACATAAAAATTTTTAACGTTTTTCTAGTAAAATGTTCGGTAAGCCACTTAATTTATAACGTTATATCGTTAACCGTATGTTGAACATAACTTAATTTAACGTTTATCGCAAATAAAGTTCAAAAACAAAGTATGGAACCGAACAAATATATAACGGTTAAGGTCACCCTGCTGGGAATTAATCAAATTTTTATCAATCCCATACTGATATCAAATATTAGATTCCTCTATCATATTTTCAATTTCATAATGATCACTAATCAGCTTAAATTTTTCTTTGAAATCATTAATTGTGTACTTTTTAATATTTGTAGGATGCAGTAGACTTATTGAGAATGCTATTTTATTTGTACTTGAAAATCGTCGTGAAAGAGATGATATTAGTGAATCTAAGTACGGAATAAAAATAGAAAATCTGTAATAGTGTCCAGCAGAATCGGTTTCGTAATTTGATCTATTTTTTTGTTTGGATGTAATACGTGGAATTCTAATTTCTGCGCCAATTTTTTCTGCCATAAATACGGAGTTATTAAAAATATCATTAAAAACGATATCTGATTGTTCTCTATTATTATTAAATATAGTTAATAAATCTTGAATATGATTTTGGACCGAGTATAAATCAATAGATTTTGCCTGCAATTTATTTGTAACTGGTTCTAATTGAGCTGAGTATTTGGATATAATATTTAAAGATATAATAAATTGTGATGTAAATGTCACACATGATAGTTGGTGTGCTTTTGTGCGAGTAGTAGTGTTAACTTTAAAATCTGAGTCATTATTATGAGATAGTTTTTCTAAAACTGACTTAATATTAATAAAGTTTTCAGCAAAAATGCGAATAGATTTATATTTCGAAGACCAACGAGTATCACACAAAAGTGGTATATTTGTAATCAATTTTCGACGAAGTACACTTTCACAAAAAAAATTAATAACCTCTTTAATTACTCCTACAGTATTTTGTATTTCTGTCACTGCATTCAAATCATTTACAACGAGATTAAGTCTATACGAAGCACAGTGAAAAAATTTTGTTTTAGAATATTTATCACAAATTATTTTCTGAACTCCATTTTCCTTACCAGCCATTACTGAACACCCGTCAAAACCCAAGCCAACAAGTTTATTCATATCCAAACCGTATTTTTCAACAGAAATCAAAATAGAAGTAGCAATACCAACTGCATCTAATGTTTGTAGTGCACTAAATCCTATAAATTCTTCTCTTATAGTTTTTAAACTATCAACATAACGAACACCAATCGAAAGTTGTTCAATGCCAGCAATATCGGAAGTTTCGTCGGCTAACAGTGGATAACTTAAGCTACTATTTACTTCTCGAACAATTTGATCACATAATACGTTACCACATAATAAAATTAATTCATTTTGAATGCGATGTGAGGTATATTTAGCTTTACTATGACATGTTGATAAATGCTCAGACAGAACGCTGTCTCCAGATTCAACACGAAATTTTAAAAGATCATCAAAATTTCCACTACAGCTCAATTTGCCTCTAATTGCTAGATCATGTGTCGCACAAAATATTATTGATGACAAAATAGGGACTAGCATTTTTCTATTTTGTTCGATTTATGAGTGTTGAGCAGTATTTAATTGATCTATAACACTTTTTTCTTTGTTGGACATAATTTTTAAAAAATCTGTTGATTGAAAAACCGAATCTCTATGCCATTCAGATTGCATATGTTTTTTTGCGTGAAAATGAAAATCTTTATACTTGGTAAATTCACTAACAATGAACGCTCATAATAATCCTCTTTTAACGACAGGACGAAAAACAACACAATATTTGCATAAGCCGCCTTTTAAATGTCTAGAATAAACTAACCATCGATATTGTTTAAGCCATTCTATTTTAAAATTCCTTTTTTGTGCAATACTGTCATTCTTAAAATCATAATTATCAGAAGGAACATATGGTTTTGTTAGTAATTTATATTTAAGTTCATCTGATAAATTTGATTTATTAATATAAAATCCTAAACCTGGATATGACTCACAATCATTTGGCGTATAATTAATAGTTAATGAAGGTACCGTATTTATTGACGTACAACATTCCGGGTTTGAATTTACTTGAACAGAAACACTTGTATTTTTTGATGTGTGTGGCTCAAGCACAGCAGATGCATTACCTTCATCAGATTTTTTTTTTAATTAAAAACGATCGAATATCCATTGTAAAAATTGAAAGTTTTAAAAAATAATATTGAAAAATCACTAATGACGCTCAGCAATCAGCACTAAATATAATGTCACACAGAAAGTGAACGACTAAAATACAGTCAATGTTGTCTGATAAAATATTTGTAGTACCAATAACCTATATTGTGATCTTTATGGATTTACCACAAATTATCTGCGATAAATAATTTTACGTATAGGTAACTACAGAATATGAACTACAGACTACGACCTATCTATGATGTTAATATACGATAACAATGAGTATATTTTTATACTTATTTCATATCTTAAAAGTGATTTCAACAAATAATTGGCCTTGGTAATAAGGTAATATTGTGGTAATACTTATTGAGCTACAAGTTCATAATATTTTTTTCTAGGGGAGGGCAAGTGCCCTGTCTTGCCCTCCCCCTCCAATGGGCGCCCATGCTTATGTACGTATCATACTAACCAATAACCATTGATTACAATTATAATAATTAAAAAGGGTAATTTAAACTGAACTATTTGTACCTACCTACTTGACATTATGTCATACGAGCTTGGATTCATTGTAAGCCTGTTAAGAGTTTCTAAAGTTTGTATATTTAACACAGAAATTTCCTTTTTTTTATACTCATAAAATAGTATGGAAATGTTGATTTTATTGATTTTGATTATATGCATGTGGAAATCTTATTTTTTTTTCGCCCAGTAAAAATGTCTTAAAATATTCACTGCATTCGGTTTAGTATAAAAATGATGTGTTAGGGATACATTGGACATTTTATCAGGTCCGTTGATTTTAATGTTTTATTTTACAAAAAAAATATACATAACTATAATAATTATTAACTATGATGACATGTGTCATGTGTGAAAATGATATTTTTTAGATTTATACGAAATATGGTAGGTATGACTGTTTTAAATTTTTTATTAGCAGGTAAGGGCTTCATTTGGAAAATTTTCATGGGTCATTTGCCCATTTATTATCAAGTTGTACCTTTAGTAATTAATATTCGGTATTACCATGGGCGGTATTACTATGTAAAAATATAAAATCAATTATCAATATAGATTCTTATCAACTAATTCAAATACGTAGATTGATGGTTAAGATCTTATCGATTTGTTGTATTTTTAAATTTTTGAATACTTTAATTTCGTACTTGATACCAGATACAATTATATTAAATCTATTTAATCGACATTACATTAGACGTAATTTAAAAGTTTAAAAGTGACTCGGCGTGGCTTCGAGAAATTATAATAACTCACGTAACAGACATAATGTTATAATAACAACTGAATACAGTTCGAGCTGCGTTTATAAATTATATTATAAATATGACCGTAGGTATACAGAAGTACGTACATTGACTTAATTTTTGAAAAATTATTTTGATATTTTATTATTAATAAAATGAAATGCAATAGAATCAATTTTTGATGCGACAGTTATTAATTCAACAGTGATATATTATAATTTATAATGTGTGGTATTTCATAATACTTTATTTTATTTTCGAGCAGCCTTCCTTGTTTTAATTCCATCTCACAATAGTCCAAGGTACGATTGCTAAGATTGCTTTGTAGTTATTTTGAGTTGACTAAAAAAACTATAAAATTATATAAGTTAACGGAATCGGATTTTGGCTGAACTACATCCACAATTATTATAAATGCTCGTTGGTATAATTATTGTATAAACGAATACATGCGTAAATCATAGGCGCAATTCGTAAATAGCTCAGTAGATTATTGACTATAATTATTAATTCCATTCTATGATCTACATTCTACAACCGTCAATAGACAAACCTAATGATAAAAAAATAGGAGCAAACACTGCGACATTATTTTTTGACAAAATTTACAGTTATCGCATTATTCAATTGCGAGGTAACTGGTAACATAATATTATGATAGGCGACAAAGTGCAGACTAATAAAAAAAAATCAATTTTCTGTTTTAATATTATTTAAAATATATTTACAGCGAAATTTCTCGATGATTCTTTTATATCTGCCCATTTATATTATGCGTCAACGCTATATCCTGTATTTAATTAGGTCGTACGCACTTTTATTGTGCCAACACATTTCAGGTTGTAACAATGATTATAAATACTATAGACAGAGGTAGGTAGTATTTATTTATTTAGGTGTAATATTCGACCTATCGCGGTACTGCAGCAGGAATAAAATTTAAAACGCAAACAATATTGGGAAGCAATTTATACATATTATAATATGTACCTATTAATAACTAGTTAATTTGTCGATTTCACCACTTTTGGCAACCACTGCATTCTGCACATGAACGTCGTTTTACTACAAGATATTTTATTCATAAAGTTCAAGTGTTATACCACAATCCATAATAATATTATACACCTATTCATATGGAGCGTAATATAAGATCCGAATATTATTACGTTTTAGAATTATAATTATAACGAGGAAATTACCTTGAGAACGTAGGTATTGGAAAATGGATCAATGCGCGATGTACGCTCATACCTATTAAAATTGTAGACCTTACGACAGAGGTTCCCAACCAGGGTGCCGCGAAATTATTTGAAATATATTTTTATAGGAAAAAACGATTTCATATTAAAAATTTGTGAATAATAAAACAGACTATAATGTAAAATCAAATAATAAGTAAATAAATAATAATTAAAAATAAAAATATATGCAATGTAATATGTGCATGTATAATATACATTGTATATAGTATTATAGTATATAGCTATATACACCTTACTACTTTTGTTTATACTTATGCACGGATTAATAAAACCAAAGTGGTCTATAGACTATATACTATAGAGTATAGGGTGCCTTTGGATTTTAAAAATGACTAAGGGTGCCGCGAGTCAAAAAAGGTTGGAAACCTTTGCCTTACGATGTATGATTTCAAGTACCACCAGTCCACCACAGTCATTGTCACACATGCAAAATACCAGTAAATAAAAGTCCATATAGGTTATAGGTCTCTAGACATAGTTTGCACCAAAGGATTTATCACCAACTTAAAAGGTATAACTACTTATTTTACCATTACGCCGGTGAACTTATTGAATTAGTGAACAATAAAGGGCGAATAAAACATGCACGTAGTGTAAATAGTAAATACCAAGTAGGTACATATTTACAAATAATAGGATATATATATATAGAGTATACTAATACCACCAAACAAATGAAATTTCATTTATTCTGTGATAATATTAAATTACAATGTACCAGTCCAACTATATTTCAAAATTGTATTTTGATCAGGATGATAACTCATTATTATCATGTCTTTTTTAAATTAATAGATATTTTATAAATATATTCAGACTTATGAACATTATAGATCAACATTTTAAATAGGGCCCAGAAAGAACCTATTCGGAACCCAATAACCATTAAAATATTGGAAACTGGAACCAGATATTATGACAAATTTTTACAAAAACTTTTTTTAAAATCCAATACACTAATATTTAAATCCAGAAGTATAAGATATAAACCAACATTTAGTACAACAAATTCTTCATATAATATTATAAATGCAAAAATTATATAATAATACATGGGAGAACAAGAATCAATCCTGTTTCCAACACAAAATCATTTCTTTATTAGCTATTATCAATGAATAAAATGTACAACATAATTAATTTTTTTACTGTAAAATAAACATAAATTTGGGTGTAATAAAATAATTTCAATAGACAATTAATCAACATAGAAAACATAAAAAATTATTTATCTCGTCTCAATTTAGTATGAAGTCCTAATTCTTTATAATTGATCTTTGTAGTACCTCTTCTAGATCTTGTTGAAGTTGTTGAAACTATAGAAGTAGATGAATCATCCATATCTGATCCAACCAGGGTTTCATTTGATTTACGCTTCTGACATCTTCTTATGGTAATATTTTTTAGCAAACTGGTTTCAGGAGATATGAGCTCACTAGTACGATGACTTTCATTCTCCAAAAATGTGTTATTAGGACTAAAATAAGAATTTGTTGATTTTTCAGTCTGAACTTCATTTAATGTCAATGTTTTTTTACTAACTGATAAAGGGGTTTCATTTGAAACCAAAGGATAATCATTCTGATTATTAGTATTACTAGTAGGACTTAGATTTGATTGATTAAAAGACCAACTTGGTCCTTCTCCTAAATTATCATTTGGTTGACGAGGAGAGTTTTTATTTGAAACTGATTTGGAATTTTTTAACATAACCGCTACATCTTTTAATCTTACATATGGTTCTAAATTACTTGTAGAGTTTGGTGATGATCTAAATAAAGATTTTCTCGGTAGTTTTGGTGTTTCTTCAGAGGGAGAACTTTCAGGTATAGGACTTTTAACAATAGGACTTTCAACTATAGTAGACATTTCTAATCGCCTAAGTGAAACAGCCGGTTGATTAATAGTCATACCATTTATCATAGGTCTAACAGTTTTTGTTTGTCTTTCTTTCTTTTCATTGGTTTGGAAAGTATTCAATTTACGAATTGAGTGTACATCTTCCATCACACTTGGAATACATTGTGACAAAGTAACTAATGCTGGTACACACTTTTGTAAAGTTTGTTCGATTAATTCATGTTTTTTAGAGATAGTTCGGTTCATTGAAGTTAGTTGAATATTTGAATTTCTGAGAGAATTATTTTCATTTTCCAATGACAATTTCTCTAGTAATAAATTATTTCTAGTCATTGATAATTCTTTGTTTTGATTAGATAATTTTTCAATACGATTACGCAGTTTAGCATTGATAATCATAGAATGATTAAGTTTTTTGATGTAGTTGTTATTATGAATATAAGAAAGTTTCTGTCGATTTTTGTATATTATTGTTTTAGGAGCCATCATATGATACTAAAACACCAAATGTTTCAGTTGGTTTTCTTCAATTTTGCCTACAAAATAAATCAAAAATATGTTAAGCTCTATAATAATTTTTAATTTGTATTTAATATTCATATAATAGAAGCAGAATAATTGAGTACTGAGATAGTAAAATTAGATAAAAGTACCAACTGGTTTAAGATTTTTCATGGGTTGGTATAAACTTTTTTTGGATCCATTTCTGCTATATGACAGAAATATTTAATGTTAATGTGCTTACTATTAATCTATTCTAAGAAATAGTTTTAATTTTACATCTATTTAAAAATGATTAAATTCATAGATCAATTAAAATATGCATATTTATTCATTAATAAAATGTATGTTGTGGACCTTAGAATACTGAAATCTTACTGCTAGCGGCCAAGGCTTCATAATATCTGAGCGATATCAATGGAGGTATAACTTTTTAACGTAATTGAATGGTACATTGGTACAGGTTATTTTAAAAATAGTTATAAGATTTGATAAATTCTAATAAGAATTAACAATGGAAAAAATAATATGCAAATAACTTATCCTTCTTGCCTAAAATGTGTACATTAAATTTAATTTATCTAATTAAATTAAAATATAAAAGATCAATTGGGCACCAAATTCCAGGTTACATCAGTGTGTTATACCTTCAGAGTTGACAACAATTTTCATACACAACATTCGTACGAACGATCTTAGACCGATCCCATATTAAAAAAGCAATAGACTAACTGTGTTAGACAGTGTTAGTCAGTATATAGAGTTTTGTTAAAAATAGAACACAGGAAATTACATTGCATATGCACACTGATAAGACATAGTCAAAATAAAACAATTTTTGCTTTAAAACACAATTAGTCATGAATATTTAAATATTATCATATTTGTGAAATTCCAGTTAGTGCAACTACAAAAATTTTGGTAGACTAACATCTATCACGTGATAAACACAAGAACAATTTAAAACTCAAAGAATCAAATTCAGGAAATACAAATATTTTGTATTAATTAATACTTATTTCTATATAATTGTACACAAAAAATTTAAAGCACATATTTAAAAATAAACACATACATATTTTATAACATATTACAGCATTTTATTGTGCACATAAATCCAATCCCAAGTCATGGCTGATACTGTCTGAGTGTCAACATTTTTGTTAGTCACAACTAGACAAGAAAGAATTATTATAATTATTATTATTATTATTTGTGTGTATTTTGTATTTCATATATATTTTAATATACTTATCATATATTGGCTTGTGAAGGGGAAAAACTAGTAAGTTTAGTAGAAATAAGACCATCTATTTATGATTTTGAAAACAAGGACCATAGCAAAAGAATTGTGCAAAACAAGTTATGATTCTACTCTAAACTTAGTAATGTGTACCACATGCAAATCGCAACATCTTCATCGGATGACGTGATGGCAACTGATTTATGTTATATCGAATAGTGTGCATTTTATATAAAACAAATTGTTTTTAGTTGACCAACACGAGAAGAATATGATAGACACTGTTTAACATAGTTTTGCTCTTTTGGTGTGCGATCGGCCTAATATAAGTTATCGTCAACGTAATAAAAATATACTCACGACCAAGAATCCGTTGATGCACTTCGTAAGGACGTGTATACTATTACATAGACGATAATCGTGTTGCCGTGTATATTTTCCGCCGCTGCAAAACTGAAAACGGTTTAATTGATATAAACAATAATTTATTGTAATACTGCTGTGAATTGTGATGCTAGTTGCCAAGTCGGTGACTTTTTAATCGTTCGTGATTAGTGGTTACTGATTCATGACATACGACTTACGGAATTATCGTTATGAAATGAACTCTGAAGTTTTGATTTTCTGAATTTTAATTTTCGTCCAAGTTATCGTTGTCCGTTGGCTGTTACGGCGATAGGTACGTTTGAAAACCCGACACCCGTTCACGATCACCGCGCCGTTGGCAGTACTGCGGCATAAGTCGTCGGGGAAAAATTACTGATAAAGGGCGACACGAGTTGCCAACCGTTGCAGGCGGCCGGACGAGGGAAAGAGAAACCGACAAGAACAAAAAAATTAAAACAAATATTGGCCGACCGCACGTTCCATGAACTTTCGTTCCTTGGTGTGTGTGTAATCTCGACGTGTTGTCAAATTATTGTCATCGGACACGGGCAGCATATCATAATTCGATCATTGAACAATTCGCCATACGTCCGATACGTTTTTAACAATTATTTTTCTCGCGTCGCACCGTCGATCGTATTATTATTGTAACAGTGTTGTAAAACGATTCAACGATGTTCGACGGAACCTCGCAGTCCCCGATCGTATGATACGCTCCTCGTCGACGTAATCTCGTTGTTGGAAATTTTTTTTTTCCCTGTTTTTATTTTCGCTCCATAAACCATGTCTCTGCTCGTACTCACTTGACGTCGTCGTAGATACCTACGCGAGCAAATATTTCATCCCGTACCGAGTGAGTAGCATGTACAATATTATGGCGGCTTGTGACCCGGGCACCGAACCGTACGAGAGCTGGGAAGCTCTGGATGATCCATCTGTAAGTCGCGATTGCGTTTACTTATTTTTGGGATTATTTTCAATTTTTAATTGCTTCCCGTTTCTCACTTCGGTCACGGCGTGAGTTTGTCCTGACCACCGTCTAGTGAGGTGCGTTAGGTGTCTGAAATTCCCATGTAAATTAGGCCAACCTTTTAGCCTCATTATTACCAAATACCTCTTAACAATCATTTTGTTATTGATATTTTACAGGTTCTCAGCACCCAAATTAAAAAGATGCAACTGGCATCGGCGACGAAAAACGAAAAGTGATTATATTTAAATATCCATGTACCTTTATAGATGTTTATCATATTTCTGTATATGCATATCTTTAGTAATAGCAACGTTGTAATATTGCCACCCGGCTTACAATTGGCGTACAGCCACCAACAAATGACAATTCCTCAGCAGCCTACTGTTAAAATACTTAAACGACCACAGAAAAATAATACTGCTAATGAAAATGCTGATAAACCTAAAGTACAAGTTAAATCACTGGAACAAGTATGATGATTATAGCGCTAATTATTGTTTAAAGTCGATGTAATATTGTTTTTTTTTTGTTTTTTTTTTTTTTAGAGAAAACAAGAGTATGCAGAAGCTAGATTACGAATAATGGGTGAAGAACATGAAGAAGACCTTAATGCTGATGATGAAGGGTAATTTTTATTCATTTATACATTTTATAGTACTTAAAATTAATATACTTAAACCAAAAGTGTAGATAAATATATTATTATTCAAAACTACATTTTAAAATGTATCTAGAAGTATAGGATTATTTAAATCAAATAATACGAATAATATCTGTAAAATATTCAACTTCACAAAACAATTCAGTAATTATGAATAATATATAGTAACTTTCTGACCTATAAATAATATAATTTAATAATAAATCTTTGGTAGTATTTTAAATTTAACAACAATTAAAATATTTTCTTATAAAGTATGTATTTCATATTGTTATTTTTGCTGCCATAAGTTTTTATAAAGGAAACTGTCTTTTTTTAAATGTTATCTCTTTAATTATTCATCTTTTATCTAGTATTGTTATAAATATTGATGTACAATATATATATATGCAATATATTATATTTGCAAAAGATTTTTATTTTGTCAGATAGTTGAAATGTTCTTTATCTACCTATCTAATATCTTATGAGTTTTTATTTGTCATGTTATTTAAAAATTATTGTAATCATTCTTTTTTAAAATTGTCCCTTATTAATTACACTTCAAATTATACACAAAAAAGGGTGTGTCTTAAATAATAAAGAAAAACTGCTTTCTTATTCCATTTATATTTGGCTTGTGTTTTTTTTTTTTATAAAGTACTATTATTTTTGAGAACCTCTATAACCAAAATATTAAAACTTTTGAAATGTGTTAAAAAAAAATTATATTTTAAAATTAAATATTATTAATCTAATTATATAACTATATAAATTATATATCTAAGTTTTTTAAAATAGATTTTTATTTCATAAGTTTTTGTTAAATGTCTGATAGTGATATATTTATTGATACTAAATAATATTAAGATATTGCTTAACTGCTATTGAATTGTTGTTTTATATGGCTTTTTAAATAATTAAGACAGTGAAATAATAATTAAACAAAAAAGGCATTAAATCAAAAATTATCCAAAAGTCTAGTTTTGTTAATTTGATTTAAATCTGTATAAAACAAAATTAAAGTAAATGTACTTTGGTTGAACTAAAAGAAAATAGCAAAATCTTTTTACAATATGTAGTATTCATATAATTTTTTTTAACCTCATAGAAAATGTTAATCTGTTCCTTAAATTTAAACTTAAATGTTTTTAATTAGTGAACTGTTTTTTTATTATTATATTAATATTATGTTGTTAAATTATTCCTTTTACAATTGGCTTTTTATTTATTTATACATATAGGTATTATACGGCTAAAATTAAGAAACTTATAGAACTAAATGGAATCTTTAAAATTATTAATGAAGTTTATTTATACATATTTAATTTTAATGTTGTAAATCCTTAGTTTTCATGAATTTCTTTAATTGAAATAATATGATAATGTTTCAGCATTATATAAAAATAAAATAACGAATCCGTAAATTTTATCTATCATAAATTAGGTATATTAAAATACATTTAACTAATCTCAAAATTAATAACTTAAATCTCAAAATCTTATTAAAAGTGAATGTCAAGTTAAAATATTTAAATATTTTTATCATATTTAGATTATTATCTATTGATATTACATCCGTTTGTAATTAAAATTAATTAATTTTAGTTTTATGTATACTTTATTTCTTTATTTATGTTATTAGAGCTAGTTCTTCTGGAAGTACAAAATTTGAAGTACTTCGGCAGTCAATAGTTCGTACAGCTGTAGCTGTTGAAGATAATGTAATTCGACAACCACGTGGACCTGACAATACTAAAGGTTTTAATCATCGAAGCTAACCCTAACAGTTAAGAAAATTTAAAGTAGATAATTTTTTGAAATTATTTCAAGTTTTTCATAATAAATATATATATTAACTAATGTACTTTTTTATATCCAGTTGTAAATATTAAAAACTTAATATCTATTAAACTATACCTCAGTAAGTCACAAATTAATGACAAAAATAAATTATTTGTGTTAGATTCATTGAACAATTTTAGTAGAATATTAGTTACAAAGTCTAGTCTGGTGAATTAACTAAGTATATACTAGTTATTGTCTTTAAATATTCAGTCTGAGGTATTTTCTATGATTGTACATTTTAATGTAAATAAGATAACCGTGTGCTCAATTGATGCACTCTATTTTATTGAACAAAAAATTAAGTATTTTTAATTGCAAACATACCTACATACTTTACAAGATTCAACATTTTTTATGGCTTTATGTTATCCCAATTTTACCCTACAAACTACAACATGCCAAAGTGATAATATATTGAATATCTTTTATTTGTCGAAAAAACTATAACCTGGATCTTTAACCTTTAGTGATTGATTGATTGTTTTTTTTTTTTTTTATTGTTAATTTTCGTTTAAGTTTTAATAAATGCAATAATATTGTAATTTATAGCTTATTGTATATTAATATTTCTTAACTGCTGTAAATTTGGTGATGGTGTTAAGAAAAGTAGAACTAGATTTCTTTATACATACATATATTTTTTAAAATAGATTAAACCCACAGTTTAACATGTATAATTTTGTAACATGGTTAAGAGATTATATTAAATAGTTAAATAATTGACGTGAGCATATTTTTGTGTCTATTTTTATCATTGGCCTTTATAGAATTTAACAATAAATAAGTAAAATATGTAAAATTGTTTGTAAAATTTAAAGACATTATTTATGATCCTTATAACAATAATAATTAATTTTCAGTGATCCACATGATCGCTATGTGAATGGTATGTTTGTGCTTGGACTGTTAATTATACTTTTAGATGGTAATGTAGTTTTGACCGGGCACCATGATTTAGCACAAATTTGATTGACCACACCTTTTGAATTGCACAAACACAGATTGCAAAAACCCACGAATACTAATTCTCCAGGCTCACATTGATCTAAAAATTTAAATGATAATTATCAATTTAATTATTTATGAATACAATCATCACATTTAATTATTAAGAGAATCAGATTTCATTATTCAATTTTTAGTAAATATAATGGTTGATTTATATTAACCACTTGGTCCAGCCAGTATACTATTGACGTATTAAATGAATGTGTACTCCAATTAAACATAAACAAGATTTTGATGTTTGACTAGTTTTTATTGAGTATTTATTTAATTTTTACTATTCTACTATAGTTTTAACAATCAAGTACAATGATGATAAAATATGGTATAAACTATATTTTTAAAAAAATGTTCTAATAATATGCATTGATTTATAAATCAATTCATGTATGTATATTCTTTCATAATACAAATTATTGTAATAGATTTTAAATGGTTTTGCAATTAAGAGTGGAATATGCATTGAATTTTATATTTTGATACTTCTCACTTGTATTATAGTATAGTAATTAAAAATAATAATCATATTATGTATACAAAAAAATTGATTTTACATAGTGGGCATTGAGCAATTAGATCTGATATTTTACATTATGTTTTCACACACATTGATTGTTCGTATACAATATAAAGGTACATAACTACTTATTACCTACAGTATAAATAGAAAATATTTTGAGAATTCTTTATAAATAAGAATTCTTATTTTGAGAAATCACATTTGAAATTAGTTGAAAATTTGTTGGCAAAAATATTCCGTCTGGTATAGACTGAGATTTGCGATGCATAATTCACTTTTAGTAAGAGCTATGAGGTGAAAAAAAGTAAGCCCGAGGTCCGGGACACAAATATGTCTCGGTTCACGATTATCCATGGTTGCTACACGCGTTAATAGGTAAGAAAAATACTTGAATTATGATGATATAATATGATACATGTACAATGTATTCCATTGTATTATGTACATAGTATTTATAATATAGGTAGTTGTATAAATGATCGTAAAATTGTATTATTATTATAAGTCGGACGGACAAAAGAAAGTACGTACCCTTGGGACTTATGTTTCTCAAGCCGTGCACCTCGACGACGACACAAACGATCAGATAGAATGCAATAAATGCGACGAATAACGGGAGCGACGGCGTCTTGCTGTTGATTCGCATTTTCACGGCACGCGAAATAATAATATTATTATTATTATTGTTCATTCATTACTCATTAGCATCCGACACGAACATTTATCAATATATATATGTATATATTTTACACTATTCAATTCGTACGCGATTTGGAAAGATTATGATGATGATATTGTGTGTGTGTGTCGAGTTTAAAAGTGCGCGTTCGGTATTAATAACTAGATATTAGGTAGGTAGGTGTCATGTTATTGGTATAATTGTATATTATATCTAATGAATGTGAAATTTGTATTATTGATTTACTTATTTCAATATTCTTCGATAATGTTGTTATAATATTATATTGTGTGCATGCCACGCATATCTGTAACAAATCGTACGTATGTACATAATATTCTAATGTGTATAATAATAATGTGTAGTAGTCATGCATACGCCGACCTTGATTATTAATCTGTAAATTAACCTTTAGGTAATGACCGGCCGTTTAAAACGAATAAACGCTGTTCATATAACAGTATAATATATAGACACAACCATACAGAGTGTCCGCGGGTGATGTGATTCATTCAACGTTGGAAACTGCACAGCCAGTAAGATTTTCTGGATCTTATAGATTCCATTGTCTGGTGTATATTTTTTTTATTCCTATCCATTAAACGTATGCATTAAAACTTGATTTTCGAACGAAAAATCCTTCTACTATACTATTTAACTATAGTTGGAGCATAGTTGATATTGTACAGTATTATTTTAAGGCTGGAATGTATATCGGAGCAGAGAACCAAGAAGGGTGAACATTTATTGAAAGTATTGTTTCTATACTTTTGGATGTAGCCAAATTTTTTGCGACAAATGTACCATGCTGTATAATATAATTCCTTGTTCAATAATCCGTCGGCAGAGCTGGACTTTCGCCACCACGTCAGGCACGACACTTCTGCATTACACATTACAATACAACATTGGTCGGTCAGTCGTAACCAATTCTTTGAGATTGGTTAAATCATTTTCGTTGACAACTTAACTTACTTATTAAAACCATATTATACGGTTCACTTATTTTAAATTACTTTGGCTTTTTTGTTAATGTTTTCCTAGTGTATGTATTTGTTTAATTAATCGTGATTTTAGCGAATAAAATAATTGAACTCTTCTAAAATCATATCATACTGTTCATAATAGCACATTAGCATAATAATACAATTATTGATATATACTAATAATTATACTAATAACACCTCCGTTATGCGCTTTATAGGATTAATTTGCTGTCTAAAACAATTAATGATAGTAGGTACTAAGTATAATTATTATGTAACACAGTTTTTAAGGGGTTTCGGATATGCGATTATACAGTCTATTCACGAACTTCATGCAACAGCTGGTATTGTCGTTGTCTCTCTCTCCTTCGGTTGCGAGCTGAGCACCTATTACCTTTTCCTTCACCACGACTCATCGTTTTCGTAATGTATCCCATAAAATATGCTATGCAGATTTCAGGCTGCAGAATCAATAAAACCGAACCGGTAAAAAGGTTGAAAACGGTAACAGTTAAATTGACCAAAAATATTAATGTAGATATACTAATTTGCATGGAATTATTGAATCGCGATTTTTACGACCACCAAATAATAATAATGTCCATTACAGCAAAAATGAACGAACTTTCAAAATACATTAGCCTTTGAACTTCCTACAATAGGTACGTGTCGTTCATTATATTTAACTATTGTCACTCCGCCACTGAGTTTCGTCGTGACCCGCGGGTGAACGCGTCCTGCGTCATCGGACTCAATCGCGTGGGTCCGTGTGAACGTTATAGTAAATCATTAAACGTGTACGTGTAGGACGTTGACGGGCGTCACGTATTTATAAATTGCGCGTATTCAAAACGAATGTTACACCAATGTAATCCAATATCTATCGTGATCCAGAACAATTTTTTTTCTCCACCGGTGACGTTATTTTGCTCATATGCCCGGAATTCACGCGTCATTACAGTATTGGCAGACATTTCCCGATGACATCGTATAACATAATTATATCGCCGTGTTAACATTTTTTTTTTTTTTTTTTTTTATATGTACCTAATGGTATTTCAAGCCTTTCGAAAGTGTGACCGCTCCCTATACCGGTAGAAATGGCTCAAAATAAATGGAGTCGCGGTGAGATGGAGGAAGGGGGAGGGGATTGTGGATGTCAGTGTAACCGTGTTTAAATTTTTATCGTATAGGTACTTTTACCGTAACAGTATTCTTGTAAAACTAATTAAAAAGCATAAAAATACAATTTTTTAAAGATTTAATTTTTACGAAAAACACCGATATAAATTGTTAATCTTATCTACTAAATAATTATAAAAGGGATATAGCGATGCGTACAAAATAAGTTGAGGGATGTCAAATGTTATTTATAAAAAGTAGAGAGATTATGCCATCCCTCTGTATTTCCTACATCCATTCCAACCACTGGTAGTAGATTATTATTATTATTATTATTAGCCGGATAGGTATAGGTACTGCACTTTATTGTATTATAATGTTGCTTTATATTATTTTAGATTCTGGACGGAGTGATGGAATCTATTTATTAGTAATATTATTAAAATAGAAATGAATGACAATGAAATGATTGAATTTAATATTAATTTATCTTAAAGTGTAGTTCATTATTTACTCAAAATTGTTATCGAATTATTAAATTTCCAAAACAGCATATTTTTTATTATTACGAAAAAAAAACTGGATTAAACGCGAACAACTTCAATCAAGGTTAAATAAATGAGTCCTATTCGACTCAACCTAAGAAACATCGGAAGAATCCTGTTCATCCAAAGTCATATGTACGTTATTATTGTATACTCGCGAATAGTTGTATGGTCATCGTTTCGAGTCGTTCGACGGTGAACTCTTGTCTCATGATGTGAACATTTTTTACTTGTTTTCAGTTGGAGGGGAGTAATGGTGAAATCTATTAACTCATCCATTACCTACACACGTTACTGCCGTCATATTATAACGATTGACGACACCACTTGCAAAAAAAAAAAAAACTGTTATTAAATTAACCTCCAAACCGCACAACGAGCCGGCCGTTTTCGCGACCGGATATGATGAGATGTGCTCCGACACTATATTATAATATCAATATTATGGACCTGATAGCGTGCCGAAATCACAGGCTGTTGTGAGACATAATAGTGTACCTATCCTCTTCGCCGACTTGCTATTATAATTTGTAATAACAACGCAGTCTATAAATATGATACTACGGTCAGAGCTAACCTCTGGGTAGACGTCACGTTATGTTAATTAATTTGTGTTCATCGATTCAGTAGTATTATCTTTCATACGGAGGTATATATGCCTGCACCACCAGTTTACCCATATACTATATACGTATTACTCGTTATCGTAATATATGAATGTATAATTATATATCACGAGATCAGAAATAATGTTGATGAGGACATATCAATGACCACGGTATCCTTTTCTAGCTAAAAAAAAAAAAAAAAACTGTCCAATTTACGCACACGTCTAAATTTTTATTTTTACACCGTTATTTAAGTTGAACTAGGTCGTTTGTATAATATGATTTTGTATGAATAGAAGTGAAAATTGTTTATTTCTTTTAAAAGTTTATTTAAAAGAACATTATAGCATCGATAACCTTGAATTTATCCTTTATTAAACCGGTATTTGACAATATCAGACGAATTTTTTGATAAAATTAATTAATTAATTGATATCGTACATAATAAATTGTTGATTTTATACGCATGCAAGTTAAACATTCCATTCATTTTCTATTCGGCAGGAGGGAAGGGGAACAACAACAGTCGAATTAACATATTTCAAACGAATCGACGTAAACATTTGAAACATTTTATTGATTAATATCACAATGTTATAACATGGTCAAAAACATTATAGAGTATATATATGTGTGTGTGTGATGGAGACAAAAATAAAAAACACTAAAGGCCCATACGTGGCCAACGAGTCAATTACACATTATTAAGAGATAAGTCTGTTAATAAAGTTTTTACCGAGCACACGGTATTTGGAAGAAGCAAACCGTATTATCCATTTATTTTTTGAGACATTATTATACGTATTTTATTATTCCGCTCGGAGGTGTTGCAGTGGAACACGACATCATTTTACTTACAGAATTGGTTTCTGCATCGTAAACTGCAGTGAATGTATTGGGAGCAACAATTAAAGTTCTTTATTTCAAAACTAGTATACCTACCTACTCTCACAAAGTGGTTTAGTTTATACGACTTCTATACGCGCTGGGCAGTGTGGTCTCTGAATAAGATTTTTTCTTCGAAAATTTATTTTGTACACACTTTGCTATTTTTAATTCATACATTGTACATGTGCAACAATCGGTGTTAGTGTCGATGAAACCATGAAGGTTATACATTTGTAAAACATGTTGAACATATACTCTTAGGTATTGCGCGTAATGAGTGTTTATTATATACAAGTAGTAAAATTGCATTTTTCATTCTTGGCAGGAACATGAATCAAATGATTGATATGATCGGGACAACGGGACCTACGGGAAATGATTCATCACCTTGATTTCAACAAACGTCTTGGATCGGAAACCGCAAAGAATAAGACCCGTGCAGGAGTGTGCCGACCAAGCTAACGAATAGTTTGTACAGCTCTAAGTAGAAAACTGCCCAAATTCAAAACCACCCCCGTTTTAATTTACCCGACAAATATTATCGTTTCCAGTAAACAGCAAGTGTAATAAAATTTCTAACCGTCGATTGCAACAACAGTACTTGATGATAAATAATACATCTTACTAGTCTTACTCCTTAGGATTTGTGTCAGAGTCGGTGCCGTTCATTAATTTAATCATTGTCCAATATTAACTTTTGGTACAACATAAAGTATGATATTATGCGTATTAAGTGTATTATACTTATACACAACTTATTACGACTTAACATAATATATTATAATAAATCGCAGTACAATGGATGCTATATTTACGTGGTAATAACAAACGAAATATAAAATTCGAAAAAAAGAGTGCATACATGTAATATTATAACTTTAATAATAATTCTGGTACAAAATATTTACAAAAAAAAAAAAAAAAGCTATTACTTCCTACCATCTCATTCGATGTTATTTTTACTCCGAAGGCCGCGAGCGTTTCTAGGAATTATTATGACGACGCAAATTATGTCGCGACGTGGGGGCGACAACCGAGAGTGCAGAACTACACCGCATTACCAACTATACTAGGAAGTTTCTCGTTTTAAAAAAATTTTTTTTTTTTTTACCAAACACTTTCAATACATCCATATAACTACTATATATAGCAGTGTTTCCCAACCTTTTTACTATGGTAACCCACAAAATTACAGTTATTCGGGTAGGCGACCCACCCTTTCCACAAAAAAAAAAAAAAAATCAAGTTTCCTATGATAAAGTAACATATTTTTAATAATTTTTTTATATAAAATTATACAATTGAATTTAAATAAATACTGATGGTCAATCGATAAAAGATTATCACAACGATGATGTACTACTTACTGTTCACAGTCATTAGCGTTTTTACTGACAATACATGAGAACAAATTTCACATTCTCCAAATAAAATCATATAAAAACAAACAATAAAATTACTAATTATGTATATTTCTTGTGACCACAAACAGTGACCCATTAAATATTTTCCGCGACCCATAGGTTGGGAAACTCTGATATATATATATATATAGTAGTAGGTAATACGTTCGTCTTGCAGGGATTATAATTTACAATTTTCGGGCCGCTATTGCGACGTTTATTTTAATTATTATTGATTTTATTTTACTATCACCGGAATACCGAGAACAAAACATAATACATAATAATATAATATAGATAGTAGGTACCTATATTATGTATTTTTTACTAGGCTATGAAAAAAAAAAAAAAAAAAACGCACGAGTGTGTACAGTTTTCATCATGTTGTCGAGTTTTTAACGGTCTCGTAACACGATAATGTTATAGTACGATCAAATACAAATTGAAAGCTTTTTCATTTGATAATAATCGATTTAGATACGCCAGCATATATAAGTACACCGTCCTATATAATATAATGTAGTTCGACGTCTATTGTAAATCGAACACTTTCTCCGTGTGCCTGATGTATGATATGTGAAAAGTTATTGACCGTATGAATTTATTATGTGGACGCTCATACATTTTAATACTTATGATATAATTTTATACGCAATTCCCTAGAGTATATCTCTAAACTATCTAGACTAATATACATGTTGATTTCAATATCATTGAGGTGTTCAATAACTATTGTTACTATTTAAGTGCACTATTTTTATCTCGTTCGCGAATATGTCGAAAACGTGATTTTATTTGATTCTGCGAGTTTATTATATTTTACTGATTTTTCTTTTTTTTTTCTTTTTTTAACATTATTAACATTATTTTGTTTACACATGCTATTCTTATTATTTTTATTATTATTTTTCGTTACCTACTTAATACTAACATGCATAGCGATGTTTATTTTTTAGTCTATCAAATTGGCTAGCAAACGTGAGTGGGATTAAATATTTTGTATTTGTAAACATACCAAATGACCAAACAGAAGATAATAATAATTGTAATGAAAATTATATTTAATATAATGTGTTATAAATTATATAATAATTTCGCTGAGAAATTCATCGAATACCTACTCGGTGTTTGGATAACACGACTGTACCAACGTAAATATGTACTCATTGCTTTTTTGTTCAATGTAATCAGTCAAATATTTTAACATCTAGTTCACACTTATTGAGTAGGTATATATAGGTAAGAATATATCATACTTGATGTTTTGATGTTCAACCAAATTCGATAATTGCCTACATTTTCAGTTTTCAGTATATGATATTTTTTATCCAAAACCGCGATAGCTGCATATAATATAGAATTTTAGTAAAATAATTTTCTACTATTCACTTGTGTAAGTATTTATATTTTTAAAATAGTATTATTTTAATATTAGGGCCCTTATTTTTATGCAAATGCGTATTCTTGTTCGATTCACCTAGAATAATTTTTATTAAAAATGTGTGTATTTCAGTCATTTATTTTATATCTTGCATATAAATTATTATTAATCGAGTCGATCGACTATTCATGTTTTGTTTTATAACAAATTGTTTTAAAACATAATTTAGTTCTTTTGTGTAATTTAGTGTACGTATGCTATTATCAAACTACTAATGCCTCATAATTTATTTACTTTAATTAGAAAACGATGTTATAATAATAATTGTTTGCTTACCGAATTGGTTATATATGATAATTGTATAATAACCATAAACCATATGGCTTCTAATAAGGTATAGTGTAAGGTCTATGGTCATAACCTGTGTTGGATATTCGAAAACGTATACGAATTAGACCCATTACCCGGGAATAAAATTAGTATGGAGTAGGTATCATTGATTATAAATATGTATATCCGCGCCATACTTAGGCGGAAGTGGTATCAAAGTGAACCACAGTTACCTTGCCATAGTATTATAAATATTTCATAGCTGCGCGCGTAATAAATATACGAATAAAAATAAATTATAAATTGAAAAAAAGTAATGTACATTATGTAGTAGGCGTAGTGTATATTTTATTTCTACACGGTACAGATGATACATATAATCATACACTCCACGTATTATGGATTTATAATCAATAATAAGTGCTTACCCATAAATTATCTATGAAAACGAGAACTGACGTCTTACAACGATTTATGTACCTATATGATGTACAATCCACACATACCTATTATACATAGATATGTTCCGACTTTTGATCAGATACCTGCACGATTTATAATTATACAACCAACGGATTTATCCCTTTTGGTTTTATTATCGTTAATTCGAAAATGATTTACATACCATGTATACTTATACATATGTTTATACATAATAATATATACATAGTTGTATAGCTAATACATAATTTATATCATCTAACAAAATGCAAAGTGTTTGCTGTTATGACGGTACTCATGAGTCGTTGTCCCTGCTTAAATATGCACCATAGCTATTTATTTCCATTTAATCGTATCCCGCGTAAAGCTCAATTTGTACTGTAAAAATAGTATACATAATACTTATAGTAAGGTTTTATTTAATCAATAATTTACGTACAAATGCCGTTGCGGTGCAGTTTGCGCCCTATTTGAATGTGATCAGAATATCAAATAACTATTTTATCTTTTCCAAATAACCGTATTGATAGTTGATTATTTTAGTTCAAATTTTACCAGTCCAAACTTTACAGCTAGATTCCAGGCACAATTTTAACAGCAATCATGTTTTGAGCCTGGACCATAAGTACCAGCTATAGGATACACTGCATAAGCAATTGTGCTTTAAAATTTAAATGGAGAATATTATTTGTTTGAACTTTTCAGTCGACAATTGACAGCCAGCGTGAAGTTTCGGACAAAATGACAATCTATATGTCAAACCATTAGTCCATGTAACTTTTCCATAACCAGCACCAATAAAATTTTTAAAACGGTTACTGTGGTAGTTATATACATATTACATGTTAAATAATATACTCCAGATTATATACATACAGGTCATCCATTTTTATATTTACTGAGCCACAGAGGTAAATAAGTATACAGAAAAATAATAATAATGAAATCTATAGCTATAATAGCAGAACGTTGACGGATCATCTAGTGTACCTAATGCGTATAATTATAATTTATTTTATTAAATAACCTTTATAACAAAATAACAATATTGTAACTAATTACTAATATACTTATATTATAATTCGTTAATGACAAACGCGTTTAAGACGATACGAGGGAATACAGACAGCATATATTATCACAGATTATATTAAATTATAAAACGTTATTATATATGTAGTTCTGTGATGTTATATTTCATTGTAAAGGGAATGCAATATTTTGAAATCGTTAGAAATTCATTCATGTATTTGATTTTAATAAGAACCTACACGCTGTATACAGTGTATTTTCAAAATTTCCTGAAGCGATCATCCTTTAGAATCCATCGTGACGATATTGATTTTTTCTTAATATGTATATAGACATCTGATATTATCTAGAAAAAACGTTATAAATGTAAATTTTAAACACCTACATCTTACATATTACACATACATGTACAAACTCCAAAAATACATTTTATTTTAATAAATCTTTAGGTATATGGAATACATTACGAGCAACAATTATATATTACATGGTATATTACAATCAAAAGATTATAAAAAAAAAAATTACCAATGATTCCTTTCAAGTTTTTTCTAATTTATTTTTCCCTCAGAAGGAATTGATCAAATAAGAAATATATGAATCGATTCATTAAGATATCATTAGTGTTGTAAATAGGAATTTATAATACATCACTCGATTTCTGCTAGGTTCAACAAGTTCTTTGCTTGACAATTACGACACGTGTGGTGCCGACTATAATATCATTGGACGACTGACGTAATGCACACGTTTTATATATATGTATACATAAGGGGTCACCAATTAATTTTTTCTACACTTAGAATTCGGAAATTTTTCACGGGCTATCTAAGTCCATAATGTACATAATTGACATATTATAATGTTACTAATTATATAACTTGTAATAACGTTGACCGACCAAAGCTGCATTTTATCAATCATTGCCGCTGGTGAGACCTAAAAATATGCGCAACAATCAGTAATTAACTGCAGTACTAATGATTAAAACAGTCATGCAAATTAAGGCATTAAATATTCAAGCTACGTATGGCAAATATTAAAAAAATCCAACGGCCACTACCACTTTTTTATGTTGAATTGGCGCTTAGTGCCAACAATCAAGAAATCTTTAATATATCCACTCGGCTTCACTGCATTGTGGTTATTGGAAAACCACATGCCAAAACAAATGATCCGCCTCAATTCCATGATTGTCAGGAATACAGTCATACCCGCAATTACTGTCGTCACATGCCTTGGTGCGTAAAATGCGGTGACATTCATCTCACCGCGGAATGTACTAAAGACCGAAATCCTTCTGCTAAATGCACCCTATATGTTCCGGTGACCATACAGCATCTTACAAAGGATATCCAAACCATAAGATTTAATAAAAAAAATAACAATAAAAACCGAACAAGGTAGAATCTCAAAGTCAGTACCGCTCTTTTCATCAAGTTTCCAATTCTAAGTCTGATCTATCGTATGCCAAAATCACAGTACCTAGCTCAATCAACACCCAATTTGTCTGATACAATATCCAGCTCTCTAGCCGAAGTAAAATCTTTATTAAACCCTATTCTTTTTCTTCTAACTGTCCTTATGAATAAACACACAAATATTTTCCCATAATTACTATATTAAATCAAATATCAAGGTCTAACTTGTTTATGTGCCATGGCGATAAAATTTTAATTAATTTTTTTTTTTTTTTTTTTTTTTTTATTAATGATAAGGCTTCAACAGCTGAGGTTATTCGCCTACAGAAAGTTATTACAATGTAAAATTATAAATATTTACAACTTATTGTTTAAATGTATAAAATAAAAAAAATTGTATATAGCTTCTGTGTTTTCTAAGCTGAAGGCAAGTCGGAGAGAAGATGAATCTTTGAATATTTTCCGAGCTACGGCGTATTTTGGACATCTAGTGACATTCAAATTATTTCATTATTTTGTTTATATTTAATGTATTTTCACACTTATATTCATATTATGATACTTTTTAATTTTTATTGTCTCCCATATTGTACTTTAATTTCCTATAATACTATTCTTAGTATTATATTTGATTTGTTAATATTATTCAATTGAATTATGTATAAATTTGATAATAAATAATACCAACGTAGTAGAATGTATTATTATTATTTCTTATACATTTTTACTATGTCTTATTTTATTATAGGCAATAATGTGTATAGGCATGTATTGTAATTGTCGAGCTGATTAGATTAGTTACAGTTCTAAAAAAAAAATAAAATAAAAATATTTAAGCTATCGGTTTTTATCCATTCTTGGATGCCAGTCGGTTAAAATACATCCACAAGCCGCTATTTGGTGGCCATGTTATGTATTATATACTTCCTGGTATCACATAAAATGACACGAAATCGAGTGTTTAGACTTCGGAATAACGTATTAGGATTATAATTATCCTAATGCATCTACTCGTCGATACCGGTGGAGTAATTACCGTATAGTGTCGCATGCGTTTTACGAGTTGACGTTGCAAACAACCCACGAAAACAGGAAACAAGACTGAATATAGATAAAGTAACCTGCGGTTCATGTGTGTATATCATACGTTCGGTATGGCGGAATTATATTAGTTTCGGTTCAACTTTGTTCGTTTGTGATGTAAGAGATTGAAAAAGCGATGTGTACGAGTAAAGTCGGTTTTCAGGAGACCAAACGATCGGACTGCATTGCAACTCACAAAAGTCAACACAGAAAATGACAGATCACAATGCGGTGACCGGTGACTGCGGTTTAAATTTTCATAAATCGACGGTGCATAACGGTACTTAACGAGTGCACCGAATAGACAACAGTGCGGGTTCTGTTTTAACAAACAATTTAACAATTGTTTTCACTGTTGGGTAAAATATTAAAAAGTTTAAAATGGTACATATATATAGCAATATATAAAAATATCTTAAAATCAATGATTCGATTCTTATACGTAATAAAATTAATAATAATAATAATAATAATAATAATACGATAATGCGATAACAATATAGTTGTTATGCTGTTATTACTGAAAATAATCAGTTTTAACGTTTGATCAAACTTATTTAAACGTTTATTAAAAATTCTCTAACCTTTTGATATTTTCCCTGTGACTTCGGTATACTTACTATGATCATATAAGTGTCACCACGATATTTGTCAGGTGGGTGCACAGTATATTATGCTGATTTCTGTACAATGCTTAAATTATATAAGTTAAATATACGTAGGAATATTTTTTCAAAATATATGACAATACAAATAATTTATAGTTTTTAATAATAAATATTTCCACCATTCAATTTTTTTAAGTATGCAAACGCACCCCCTTCACCCTTGCACATTCACGCGACGTCTATGACACATATAAGTATTGGTTTTGCAATAATTCATTTTCAGATCTCTTACCACAAAATTACCTATTTTATCAAATATAATGTATAAATAAAATAATTCTACAATTGCTTGATAAATTAAACTTTTTTTTCTTCGATTTTTCGTTTATGAGAAATTAATAATTATTAAGAAAAACAAAAATTGTTTCTTTTTGGTATCATTTGCGGTTCAAAATAAAATCTATTAAGACGAAGCGTAATGAAATGTTGATACAGTTTTATCATCTAATAATTTGATCACAGAAATAAAAATAATAACTATACAAATACTATTGTCAAACGAATGCGTTTTATTCGATCGGATCTAATAAGTATTCTAAAATATAGCTATTGATAAAATTATAATTATACGATAAAAATATTCGTGATAGAAATACTTATTGGGAATTTCATTAGAAAGGAAATTCAATTTGTCAACAGTCAGAGGTATGCAAAGTTGCGCAATCACAGATTTTCTAACCAAAAAGAAAAACAATATTTATAGCTTCGGTAAGTATAGGTGTACAAGAGTTGTTTATTGTCATTGCCCATTACAAAAGTGTTTATGACTATTATTAAAATAATCCGAAGCACTTCGGATTGTTTATTGTTAATTGTTATTGTGTTTGCTGTTTGGTGGAATACTCAGTATATATCAGTATAACTCCGCTGAAGTTTAGTATTTAATTATTTATATGAATATAGTGATAGTGATTTATGTTTTATTTTCAAGACTATACTATAATACAGCAGTCCCGAGGATATTGAATATATTTTATTCTGTTTCTCCGAACTTCGAACGGCTGTTCGAGTTATGTAACCAAATATTTTAAGACCTCACCCTTGTAGCTTGTATACTATTCGAGGCTAATATATATATATATATATATACAATCTTGGTTTTATTAAAGTATTGTTTTTGAAAAGAGTACAAGGAAAAAAACGTTAAATTAATTAAAATAACGTAAGCACAAAAATACAGTAATATTTTTAATTTACAATCTCTTAATTGCTAAGTACATTGACTTAATATTGTATAATAAGTTTACGCCACGCCGTACCGATAATTCTTCATGCCGAAATAATGAAGTCATTTGTTTTATTTCAAGAGAAAATTTAATGAAGTCATCAATTTACGATTTATTACGATGATATAATCATCGCGTATAGTTTCAAACGCTTTAATTTTAACGCAGAACGTTAAAAATTAAGGTCGAATCGGCCGGCGGACTATATAATAATGGTTTTAGTTGATTACCGAAGAGAATAACCCGAGCTGACAATTTGATCAGGTAATAAACGGCTGTCGTGACCGCGTGTGGGTAGTAATATTTTGCTCGGGAAATGGCCGAAAGCGATTGGTCACGTAACCGTTCGGTACTCATGATAAGACACAATGAATGATAGTGCCACATTTTCATACAATTCCATCAACGCCTATCGTGAGTAGGAGAAAATGTACACTGTACGTTTGAATACGTTTTCAGTCTACGTATTTCTGTACATTTCCTTTAATATTATCTATCGATAGGTGTTGACATTGGACGTAGAATACCACCTACACAGGATGGCGTACTCTTTCGTAAATCGAAAACAAATATTTATAATATCCGATTATGCGAACCGTTATGAAGACGTTCGAGGTATTTTTGGTATTCATTCAACAGCGAGTCTTCTCCTTTTATTTTTCTCCGCCCATAATTGATTAATGGTCGTATTCCTAGCGAAATCATTATTGAAACTGTAACGCAAAAGCTCGAATCGAATCACACGCCCGAGAACGCGCGCTGCTGCTCATAACCAGAGGCGGCTTGAACATGCAAAAGACCGGTGCTTTGCCATGGGAAGAATTATTGGTGATTGGTGGTCGGAGGGGTAGCGATCGTGTATAATATAAAATATCGATATTAATGCTGTAATATGCAAAATAAATATTTTCCTACGAACACTGCAATGGGTAAATTGTTCATATTTTTCATCATTGTTGCGCTGCATAAAGCCAATAAATATAATATGTAAAAATCTAAAAATAATCTTTTTAATTACGAGTAAATAATAATATATTATAGCACTAATAAGTTATAACTCGACCAAACTGTTTTTTTTTTCGGTCAAATATCAAATGTGTGCAGGGTGGAATATTTTAGGCTTGCCCTGGTCAACTAAAATTGTCAAACCGCTCCTGCAGTCATAACCACCTCACAGTCTGCACCGACTCGTTCATAAAATATAATTTTCGAAATAAAATAGAGAATGATCAACTATACTGCCTAGTGTTTATAGGATATTATGTTAGTCGACTCGTGCTATAACATCTTACCCCGCGAGTTTTAATATTCTTGCGCGTGAGTGAGATTTTTCACTGGTCCACTCTCCTTCTCTCGTCAACATCAACATCTCCGTACCCAATTTAAACGGCAACTGTCACTATGTCAAGACATATTATTATGCACCAGGAGCCGTTTATGTACTTGTACACGAACGCGGAGTCAAGATGTCACCGACGCAACGTTTCGGTCTAAACACTATGTGCACGTCATCCTTCAATCGGATCGCCGCCGCGGATAACGCGAACGCGACCGTACAGTGCGTATCACACACAAGTGGCGCGTGGTCAAATTACCCGATTGTCCTAACGTCAAGGACATGGGTAATCTCTGTTGAAGTTCTCGACACTGTAAATCAGTGCTTATACGCCAAAGAGCAATCAGAAAAGTGCGTGTATACTTGGTACATTAAATGGTAATTAAATATTATCGATTTCCGATTGTTAGATTTGTATTGTACAACAAAAATTCCGTCATGGTTTTACGGTGATGTTTCAGTCCTCCGTATGCTTTTGATCCTTTCTTTTAAATCGAATCGCGCGTCCAATATATAAATCAAAAATAGTAAAAACGCATATAGTCTAGTGGGCGGCGCGCTGTGATATTATTTCGATGCAAATATCTCCTCCTACGAAAAAAATTGCAGGTTTTTAAGTTTATGTACAGTCTTTTAAAAGCGCGTCACATCATTAATCACTTATAGTCAAATTTGTCCTGTAGTTAGAACACGGACACATGGATACTGTAACTAAGCATTGCATTTAGAACACAATGACGACGAGTACGATTTGTATTTTTATACTATAAACAGCTGGAGAAATAATTTTTGAAATGTTAATTTTTATAAAATTACAAAATTACCAATAGTAGCTGTGGTACTTTGGTACAAGTTGTTACGAAAATGGCAAAAGCCAAAGTGTCGCAATTTAATATCGAATAATATTGCAGATTTAATGATTATAGTTTATGTAAGTTTATATAGGAGAGGGTATACGCGGTTTTCGAAAATAGGTCGGTTTTTGACGAGTTTTGCTTTTTCTCTTCTTTTTCTTCTTCTTCTTCTGGCATTTCTTTAACGAGTTTTGCGCTGTAAAATAATATAGAAATATGTCGCTCCACCAAACATTAATCATGTGAGGCAAACGAAAGGGTTTTTTTTTAATTTTTTTTATTTTTTACACCGTTGTACGAACATTTTAATCGTCAAAACACATTTCTTTTTTAACCAGCCGATAAAGGCCAAGAATAATATATCATAATATTATTGCAACTGCGTGTGTCGATCGAGACGCACGATCCATCCTTCAGAGAATGTCGATTTGTCAATGTCCTGCTCGGAGCCAAACATACCACGATCGCGTATCGTACTGTTGTTTTGAGTGATATACTAAGCCCCGGGATTCCCGCGCGTACTTGCGCACGCTCAGGTGTATATTGCTATTATTATGATTATTTGAAACAACGGAAACGTGCGTGCATATAGTTGCCGTGAAGAATAAAATATTTATCAACACGAGTGTTCTGCTATACATTGCGCTATAGGATCCATATGTTCAACAATCCAGTGCAATATTTGTACATTGACAGAAACATCTGTTGGAAAGCCCGAGTAAAATATCGAGTAAAATCGCGTGTAAAACGTCTGGCGCGAGAAAGAAAACGGAAAACGAGAATGTTTCGCATACTCGATATCATTGTACTTTGCACGCAGTTCTCCGACATGTGTTCGTTATAATACCTATACGAAGTGTAAAGTGTAAGCTATATACAGAACGTTCCGAAATGTTCTACCGGTAGCCAACGAAATATGTAGATATGGTTTTTTTCCAAACGAATATTGCTGTACCTACACATACGCGGTGACATTTCCAACGTTTCCAAATGGAAAGAGGTTGAATATTAAATCTCGGTATAAACTTGAACCGATGATAAACCTTAAATTTCGTAGGCTATAGCCAAAACAAATACGTAATACGGGTTACATCGAACGTCGTTCGATTTGATCAAATCTAGAGGTCACGACGTAGTTTGAAACATATTGATTTTAGAATATGCTAAATGTATTTTAAAATCAACGGTAGTAGGTACAAGATAGTATGTATAGATATATTATACTATTCAGAGTATAATATTTTATTATCTCGATTATCGCACTATCGAGGCATGATTTTACCCGTTTAATCGTGAAAATAATGTTTTCCGCGACAGCGAGTAGTACGTGGTGATTACGTTGACAATAATTTGTCTACAAAAAAAAGTAATAATACGATGTAATATTATAGTTGTAGACTGAAATTAAAATCTAATCGCGCATCATTTAATTCTCGATTTTATTACGCTATGCAAAGATTTTCCTATTGTCTTGGTAAATTCATCTACACTTACAATATATATATATATGTATAAGTCCAACGGAATATATTATTATTATTACAATACCATTTTCTTTTCGTGATAATGCCCTAGAAGGGAGGGGTGTATTTTATAATATTATTATAATATGGCACAATAGGCAGTTGGGACTTGCAGTACATGGCACACGTTTACGATCTCATTCGAACTTACCAAACGACGATAATTATCAATCTGCAAACAATAACGGCCTGTGTGGGCTAATGTTTAGTTTGTAGACTACGACTGGGTTCGTTTATTAGCCATTCAGTATTTATTCCGAAAAGTTTGGTCTTCGGCGAACATAAATACGGTGATTTTAGAATAAGTTGCACGACAATAACGTATACGCGATCATGTTTAAAATATTATTCCCGATTTGTGCGATTTACAAGAGATTCAATAGAGTTCTAGGATCGATATTCTATACAACTATATCCTAGTGCTTCTCAACATTTTTATTTATGTGATCCTTTAGTTTATTGTACAATTATTATGGTTCCTTAACAAAAGTTTAAGCCCTAAAGTGTAGACATTTTTTACCACAAAATCGTTAAAATTTTCATTTACGCACAAGTAAAATTCTATGTGATTCCGAGTATATGAAAGTTGTTTATTTATAAAAATATTAAATATATTTAATATTATACTTGGCTTTGTATTCATTTAAAAATTAGGCTTCCAAAACGCCCAACACTTGCGATGTAATTAACTATAATAAATAATTATATAATGACCCCGGCGAAGACTATTCCGAGTACTGTTCGGCTAGGTATAGTAAATTATAATAACCGCATTGTCATCTACAATAATACTACGTATTATTTTATAATAATATTCGTATCGTTCGCGTGTTCTAGCTGACGCGTTAACGATGATAAATTCGAGGTTTCAAACTATAATATATTGTCAAATAATTTTGTCGATATATGCGGACCGGGTCGACCCGAAGTTTTTATACATTTGCACGCGGTCGTACGAACTGTCGGACATTTGCAAGGGACTGGATTAAGAGCACGAATAATAATTATACGCATTTCGGTCGGACGAAAACCCACACGCCACTCAAAATCGTTGCCACACTGATCACCACCGCTACTGCAGGAGATTAGGAGCTTGTATACTCTCTCCGTCCGAACTTTATATGTATATATAAATATACGTGTATCGGATTTAGTGCAGTCCGAAGCATTAATTTTATAGGGTTAGGGCCGTGACCGGTCGACACAGTGTTTATTCGTCAAGTGCGTGACAAAGGGATCGTTAACATTGTCGCGAGTGATTCCTATGGCAGATAATCGTTTGCGCATACGGTTTTGATTTTCACCTGTTAGCTAACGAATCGAATGCGCACCCCGAACGTGCGCGTACAATAGGAACACCGTCTTTATGAATTATATATTGTAGTTTCTATATATGAATATATATATATATATATATATATATATATATTACTCGCACATGTCCTTTTACTTTTTCCAAAAAGGCTTAGCGTCGGTCGTTAATAAGATAAGAGTATAATAGGATTGTGAGTAAACAATGCGAATAGTCTCTTTACGGCGAAAAAAAAAAAAAATTAGTGTCACCAACCGGAGGCTGGAGTTGGTTTCAACACGAGAACAATGCGTACAGGTATGTTATGGTACATCGTAAGTTGAACGTGGTGATATTATATCGCGCGATAACAATTTACATTAAACATCTATTATACTTATGCGCATCTATTACCATAAACTATCGCGGTTGAATTATTGTAACATTGCGATGGTACAATTTATTTTGAATCATTATATGCCGTTTGACGTTTCGCGACGGAAGTATACCCGTGGTGCATAGCGCGATGAATATAATAATGGTAATAATGTATAGGTACAACAAATGTAGCGAGGGCTATATATTATCCTGTTGCCCAATAATATTGACCCCTCGAAATAGTATAAATTTGAGCTTTCCACAAGACAAATGTTATCATCTCGTTGGTGATAATATTATAATCATGAACGCAAATGGCAATGTACCCTTATACCTACACGTGCACAAAATTTATTTGGCGTTTCTATTGGCTTTTTTTTCTATACATTCGAAACATATAAATATATGGAAACGGGAAATTTTTTCTAGACAAATGTGCTAAGAAAGTTCATACGACTAATATACTGTTGTAGTACGCGTGCATGCAAATGTAACGTAGACGAACATCGAAATTGATCAATTTTGATCTTATGCGTTATTTAAAAATTGAACATTTTCACTTGGATACTAATGGTCACAACTATAGACAGGTACTTTGTTTTTCGTTTTAATAATAATACACTTTTGACGATATCAGATGTATTTGATGTATGGTAACTAACAATACAAGCCAAAATGTACACGATTTCGATGCCATCGATTTCTTAAATAATTTAATCATTTCTTGTAACGTTTTTTTTTTTCAATTGTTTTTATTTTGTTTAGACCATTTCACATGTCATCTACTGTTGTTTACAAACTTTAACAAAGCAAATGTATGTATGGTTTGTATTTAATAAATTGTACAATTTCTTTAATGTTAAATATAAAAGTGACTTAATTATACGACCTTAGTGTTTTGATATTGTATTTATCTATTTATTTATTTTTAAAATACAGGCTGAAGGTCACAACAAATAATATGTCATTATCTGTTAGGTGTTTTAGTATTTGTAATAGACTGTAACAAAAATCACAAAAGTAAAAAGAGCAATGAAAATAGGCAATGGATAATATGCAATAATAATAATTATTATAAAAATCATATCAATGTATACGTGGTCACTATATAAGTACTACGTATACGCTGTATAAGTGCTTTTACATAATATTATTATATGAACCATTGAATTTGACGTTTAAAGTTCTTTAGATTTTAGATGTTCAAAGATTTATGAAAAACATTGAGCGTTGTACTGGGAAAATTATATTTGCCGAACAACTAAAGACCTATGTTCAACATGAATACGGAACAATAAAGAAGCATTTATTCAGTTATACCTAGTGTATACGATCCAACGGAACATTTTATGTAATATAATACATAAAAACGTTTTAAAAGAAAATAATGGTCAATAGAATGTAGCGCGCACATATAAATATTCTGTGTTCAAAATAATAATATAATCCTAGGTTTGCACCGCCTGCAAAGTTGTATGCCATGTGAATTTCGTGACATTTTCCCCAAAATTCGAGCTGTACTTCAATATATTATACAACGTATGATCAATTATCACTTAATAGTACCATCACTACTATCGGAAGTATTGTTCTATCGAACCAATTAGCCATGTCTTATTAATATTGGAGTCTTGGGTTCGAGCCATTGTCGTACACCGATATTAAGACGGTATATTTCTATCTACATTTGAGAAACCAGCGGTCCAACTTGTTTCAGTTTGACTCTCGAGAGTCGATATTACTATTCAAAAGCAAATCAAATAATTAGCATCCACAAAAACCTTTTACACTAAAAAGCCAACACAAAACTAGTGCGTCTCTCGGGCCGTCGACTTAAGACACCGTCGAAACTCTTTCGGTCGTGCCGTTCCGGTGGCCATAAAATGTATACTTGACAAAACGTTACCTCAGCCCACTGTTTAAAACATTGTTAGTGAAACAGTTTTTAGTGTGGTCACTTGCATCCATAAATTTTCCCGGCATCACGGTTATTGACATAGCGATATGATCGGTGTCCGGTGTTAATCGATCACTATTATTATAAATGTCCTCAATTATTACTACAATAATGCGCTATTCCCCATATTTTCGAACGTGCAACTGACAATTACTACGGTGTGCACGTTCGGACGCTATATGTGTACTTACCATGAATGGTTAACGGTTAAGCCCTGGTTTAAGCGGCATTAACGTTAATTTAAAATATAAATTAGTGTAAATGCTATCCAAACTCGTTGACGTATGTTTATGTATCGATGGTGGCGCACATGTGTTTACGATTCTTATAAAGTTATAAATCACTAGAGGATTGCGTGTGTGTATGTATGTAGTGTGTATTGACGTATTGACCCTATTCGTTAGTAACTCGCATTACAACAACAGCTTACAGCTGTTGGTTGACAAAATGCAACGTCAAATTTTTACATTAATGATTTGTTAGTAAATTGTTAAATTGTATTAGTTGCCGATTTGTTACGAGAAATTTGGTTTCACAGCATGAACGCTGACGTGACCCAACGAAAATTAGGTAGGTATCAAAATAAATCAAATATTATCATTATAATGCAATGCCAGCGTGCACAAGAATATTTCATTTGATTCGGTAAACGGACGTATTAAACGATCAATCATAGAAATATTGTCGAACCTAGTTAGTAACCATATTGTGTATGTGTTATGGCAAATTCGTAAAATGGCCGATTTCGTTAAATCAACAATGCTATTGCCGAATTTACGTAATCGGAAACTGTAAGGACATAAAATCGCAGACTACGTGAAATCGGCCAAGCCTTAATAACACATTGATTACCACAATATCTCAAATATTATTTCAACAAACATTGGCTACGTCTTAATTTTTTTTGGTAAATTATACAAATAAACTTAGTTTAAAAAAAAAAAAATTCGAAAAATTAGAATTTTATATATATTTTGATATATATAAACGATATATGATAAATGATACCTAGGAGTCGAACATACTTTACGCTCTGGCATAAATGATCAAAAATCGGATCTGTAGCCCGTAGGCAGGTTAACAGACCACTAATAAGATAAAATATCAATGGTTTAGTACATATAATAATATCATATTTAACTATAGTGATTTATACCGACACGACACGTAATACGCGTCCGATCTTGATAATTTGAAACAAGTTGCAAGAAAAATGTAATTCAACAGCATAAGACAGATAAACGCGCGAATTGGAAGAAAAACGCAAAAGAAAAAAAATTTGGTTTTTAAAACATACCGTCGTGTAATATACGTTTATATAGGAACGCACGTTTATAACATAAATTTAAATAATTTTATAGACGACACTCATCTGGCTGGTAAGTATTTAAGTCATTTCTCGATAACATATCTGTAGCGTGTACTTACGGTTGGTGCACGACTTCTAAATCACGACATTTCAGAAAGAAATTCTATATGTTAAAATTATATGATATTTAAAAAATACTATTTTAGCATTTAATACTAATCCAATATTTATTAATAATACAAATTATGCTTTTGAGTTCGCGATTGTCCTTATTACCTGAACAGCTTTGAATAAAATGAAATACTTCATAATATTATATTCATTACGATCTGAGGCATAAAATAAAAATTATGATAATTACTATGAGAAGTACACGGAGTGCTGTATAGAAAAAAGTTACGTGGTTCGCATGTGGCCTGATCTCTATTAATTTGATTCATCGTGATACACAGACATTATCTGAACGCAATGTTATTATAAATATTTTGAAAAAATACGAATAACAGTTATTCAAATAATATTCACAAATATTTTCAGATCTGACCGAAGCGTAGAATGTTTTGATCTTGTACTGACACTAAATATAATTCTTCCCGAATTTTATTTTTTAACGCACGTTTTTTTCGGTGGTAAATCCGCATCAAAAGTATTATCTTTGTAGTAATAAACAACGTCATCTGACGTTGGTGATGTTCTGAGGAGATAATATTTTTCCCGTTGTAAAATATTAAATATTGTTTAGCTGTGTAAAATAAAATAAAATTTTCCTTAGTGACCCCAATGTAGTTATGTACTACATTTGCCTACACTTCACGCCGTGTTAGTAATTTTCAAAATTAAGTTTCTCTTTTTACAGCAGTTTGTCCGATTCAGCGAAGAAATCAACTCAAACGTAGGTGAAGTTATGTCCGATTGTATTATTTATTTTCTGAAATCTTGAAACCTTTTATTTTTTATTATTATTAGAAGTAAGAATAAACAAGAATATATATAATATGTGTTAATTTATACAATAAGTAATTCGTTAATTTAATTTTTTTAAAGTTGAAGAGGTCACTGGGCCAATTATACTTAATACGACGTGTAGAGTTACCAGGAAATATGAAGAAAGAGAGGTTAAATATTTGGGAATTGAAATATTTGTGTTTTTCTGAAATGGTTTATAATAGTGGGATGCTATAATATATGAATGTAAGTGATTTTGAGGTTTGAGCAGAACTTCTATACACATTTTTATGGTTTTTATATATCTTCTAAAACAACATGAGAATAGTCAAAATGCTTAATATTCCATGAATTTATCAGGCAATTTATTTATTTAAATTTACCGTCTTAAATAATTTATATTTCGTACAAGAGCAAAATGTTGATAATGGTTATGAAAAAGTAAATTTTTAATACAATTATAAATAGTACTCTGTTTTAATGTTTATACTGCTCATATATCCCGCTAGTGGTCTTGAGGATAGAGTCATATTTTAAGCAATTTTAAATAAGTGGCAAAATCGAATGAATTTGACAAGGTTGTTAGCTTTTTTTTTTAAATTTAACTTCAGAATAAAATATATTAATATTATTAATTAATATTAATTTCATAATTATAAAATGGTTTCTACCTAAGTTTTATTTTAGCTATAAAATATATAAATTTTATATAATATTACAGAAATATATCGTATTTATTTGAAAATTAATTCAATCACTATAAGTCATCGATCGAGAGATGACAAAACGAAAAAACTAACAGTCATTGCCAAAACAGTTGGTTTTCCATAGACTTCCAAAATGTATAAGTATTCACTTATTTATGATGTTTTCATTGAAATCTGGTTGTTATCGTATATATTAAATTATTAGAACTTTGAGCAATAATCTGAGTATCAAAATTGCAGTTTAATTTAAACTAACAGAAACTTAATTAATTATTCTTGAAAATTAATACGATCGATTCCATATACGTCTAGTAAAAGTTGTGCTCCGTTCCGCATGTACTGTCGTTTACTTATCTACCACAAAATTATGTAAATATCATTTGCTAGAAATCAGTTGTTATTGTTCAAACTATTCCAGACCAAATTCATGTCGACAAGAGTTAATTAAAAAGTAATTTGAAACGAAGATAACGTCAGTGTTCTTAATAAGTTAAATCAATTTTGACGTAGCGTGACTAGTAAGATTTATTTGATTATACAATTTGCAGATATTAAATCTATAGACAAATATTTTTAAAAGCAATGAGCTATGGTGTAACTCAAGAACATAAATAAATTATTCAGTCTAGAGTTTATCACCTTAAGTATTATTTAAATTTTTGTATAGAAAGAAACATTAAAGAAATACGGTATGAAGAAAATAAAAAAATAAAATACCCATATTAAAGTCTTATCATGTAATATGTCGAACATATAGAAATTAACTTAAGTTAAGTGTTCGATTGAATATGTGTCATAATCCTGGTATTTCTTTGAAACCTCGCAATCATGAGTTGTTTGATATGTATTTTGCAATGCAAATTATAAGTCGCAAAACACCAAAATGCTCAATGTAAAGAATATCATAAATAATAATAAGGTGTTTACATATGTAGAAGGTGTAAAACGTATTATTTTTAAAATATAAATATGTAAATAAATTGTAATATATAAATGTAATATATAAATTTTTATGACCTTATTACTCAGAAAAGAAGAAGAAAAGAATTGTATTTTGTTTACTATAATAGTTAAGTATATAAATATGCGATAAAAAATAATATGATTCAAGTAATACGATTAGTGTATGATGTATACAAATAAGCGTGATATTTTTCAATTTTTTTGTAATAATAATAAGTTAGGAATATTATACAGATTTACATTTTACTTCAATATATAAGTTATTGTATTAAAATTTATAAATATTAATATCAAACTGGAAAGATTTAGTTTATTTACCATTTAGTATTGAAGTTGATATATCTTTCATCCACATTATTTTTTCTAAATAATTTAATTTTTAAATATATTTTAATGCTTTTGACAACAAATATTAAAATTATAAACTACTTATTTAGCCAACATTTTATATTTTAAAATTTGAAATATCAGCTTATTAGTTTATGTCTGATGATTTTAAAATGTTTATGGTTTATGAACATTTTACATAAAACTATTATACTTTGAATTATTATTATACTTTGATAAGTTGATGTAATATTGATATTAATTTTAGTAATCACGCTAGGTTATAATGATTTTCATAATCGGCCCTAAGAATCGACATCCAGTACAGATGTATTTACATCTTTTGAAATCGAACAGGACGATAGTGATGCTGATTTCAAAATATCAATATCTAGTACTGGTACTTCTGATTCAATTAATAGTGGTAATAGTCCGTCAGATTATGATTCTAAATGTATTAGTACTGCTGATGAAGAAATCGAGATTAGTGTACCAACTGGAATGTGTGAAGACAAAGTAGTTTTCAGAAAAATATTTTTCGTCTACTGATTTTTTAGAAAAAAATTTATTTTCTAAAGGAAAAGCACAAATTAGATTTGACCTACAGTAATGAAAGAACAAATTAAACCAACAGTACCATCGGGGAATGAGAAAGAGAAGGCAGCGCCTAGTGATCGGTTTTGGGTGAAGCAAACAAAAGTTACTATAACATAAACACAACCATTTTTACAGTTAGATGTACAACTTCCACATGTACAGTTGGATAAATTTGATCATATGTTCCAGTAAAACAAGAATCAGTTGAATCAAAATTAGTTAGTATCGTATTTATCAGAAACTAGGTATTCCATGAGGCATTTCCACTACCATTACTTCCAATAACTCCAATTTTTTTTTTTTGTTTTTTATTCTCTTTTTTTTCTTCCCTTATATGAGAATGTGTTATTTAATTATTAATCTTATTATACTAGTATTCTATTGTTAAACCTGTTTTTTTAAATTTAAATTTGAATTTAGATTATAAAAAATACTTTCATATTATAAAACATTGGAATTGGAATATTTTTCCGTAATAAAGAATATTATTATTATTAATATCACCATCATACTCACCACCATCAACAATACTATATGATTGATTTTATTCAAGAAGAATCATTACCGATATTGTTAAAATTGAAAAAGAAAAGGACAAGAGAAACAAATTGAAGTTGAACCTTTAAGTTGAATGGCTGATGAAATACGAAAGGCAGAAAAAGAAGGTTAGGCTGCTGTAGTGATTTTGTTAGAGCTAATGGGTGATGTCGAAGAGGAGTTTAAAAATTAGTCATTAATATTGCCGTCCATTTCCGTCTTCATCACCACCATCATTTGAAAACAACTAGGCGTCTGATTCGAAGTCGATTTTTTTTCGTTTCATATTTATTTGCTTCAATAAATGTTATTTGAATTATTCATTGTTGTTAAAAGACTTATGTAATTTAGTTCAATACGTCGACGGCTCGGCGGCGATGATCTAGTATTATTATATCCATTCATCATTGACGAGCAGTTCCGAGCGCAGTGATGAGGGCGGGCCTGTACGCAATAATATGATATATTTCCTTCGTCGTAAACAATTATACTGTAGTTCGGATGAGACAGTTCTTGGGAAATCGAAATTAATTAACCAACATTGTACAAATAATAATGACTAGTGTATTCACGCAAACGATTTATATTATGTTTATTATAATATAAAATAATATATATATATATATATATATATATATATATATTATATGTGTATGTTTGAGTATTCGTATTTTATGTTTTTATCGGTACACACGAAACTTTCTGTACATATATACGCAATTTTACATATTACATTGTATTGTGTAGCACCAGTGTGCCAAAGTTTTTACCGTGAGATTATTATTTCCGTAGTCGTTATTGTTCACCATCGTACACGCTAAAACCAACGACTGTGAGCATTGTATAACCTTTATATACATAATGCATACATATATATGTATATATATATATATATATATACATACGTATATATTATACACAAAAGTGATAATATCATCATACAAAATATTGAAGGCACGTCTGCCACTCCCTCCAGTCACTATCCTACGATATATTTTTATTACATCGTTTTTATTTATTATAATATAACTTCAAAATTGTACGGACCTATACACTCGGCATGCGTACGTATTGCAAAATAACGTTTTATAACCAAAATTTCTGATAATAATATGATATGCAAGTTGTGCGGTATATATATAAACCTTTAAATAAACTGGTACACGTCTTATTATAATAACATGTTTAACGCGTCGTGTGTTATCCCGTAGTAGGCCAAAAATAATGACAACGCTGCAATGTTTTGACATTCTATATACGTCGACTATAAAGGAAGAAAGTCTTGACTCTTGACTGCCTATATTATATATATATGAAAATAAGAAAAATACGATGTCGCATAGTAAAATAATGCTATGTTCTTGAAATTAACTGAAGTATCGCCAGTGGGCGGCTTCTCCTTTATGTCTTCAGGCTGTAACCTTAATTTTGTTAAAACTTAAGCTTATTATACATAATTTGTATAGATTGTTTAAATCAAATAAAGAACAAAAAAAAAAGAACGGGTGGGCCTCGCTTTGCTGTACAGTTGGGGGTGGAGTGTACCTCGTTTATAGGATAGGTCATTATTACAATGGATTTGTTAAATTTGAATGCAATGATAGATATCATTGTATACGAATAACGATTCTGAACGGAGTTTATATGTTTGTCTAAAATGTGTATATAATAATATAGTATTTTGTATTTAAATTGAGTTATAATGCAATTTTGTAAAAATTTAAATTTAAAACAGTCATAAAATTTTTTCTCTTAAGTCTGGTAGAAATTTTTTTATATATTTTTGAAGATTAGCTTATGAACAAACTAGTGTCAATATTTTGAACCTTAAGTATAAACAGAAAAAATTTTATGAATTTTTATCTACAAAATAACTTGCAAATTATCGCGATTTTAACATATTTTATACAAATTTGAACTTTATGGGCTAATAAAAAAAATTTAAGTGAAACCATCTCCGATATTTTTAGTTTTACAGTTAGTGTCACTTATATTTAATCCTTTAGTACATTTTAAAGAGTTTTCGGAAAGCCAAAAAAAATTTATATATATTTTAAAAAAAAAACTTACAAAAATCGAAAATTTAAATTGTCTATAAATAAGTCAAAATATGTCAAAATACTTTGAAAACTTAACCATGTATAGAGAACACTAATATAAAGATTTGCTGAAAATTTCAAGTAGTTGCGGTTTTTCGTTTTTGAGTTAGAGCATTTTAAGAAAATGTAGTTTGTAAAAACGTGATTTTGCGTAAAATTTCCCGTTTTTTTCGTAATTTTTTTAACGTTATTTTCGATTTTTGCAAAAAGTATTTAAAAAGTTGGATTTTTGACGTGCCCAAGTACCATTTACATTCACTTTCCTTTCAGAAAAAGTGCTGTATAAGTAAATCGAATCATTTTTACTGCAAAAAATGTTGTCGTCAGACACAAAAAAAAAAAAAAATAAAAAACGCACATATCATTGTAAAATCAATAGATTCCATAACTCCGTTCAGAATCTGAAAAATAAAAATAATTTTCTTGAAATTGGTTTAATTTTCGATTGGTATATATGATTGATGTTACTAGTAGAATAATAATTTGTTGTAAAAACAAGTCGATTTGTATTATGTTTTGGAAGAGAAAACACAAATTAGTTTTTTTTATCCGGGTTGGATCGGAAAAAAAAAAAATACAAAAATTGTTTGTACACTTGTTGGGCGTACGGCGAGATATGAACGACGACGACAATGTTACATTGCAATTTGTCGGTATAAGTATACGTTATGACGTGAGGCGGATTTACAACGAAAACTTGCTCGAAGAATGAGTTTTGTAATACGTTGCTTTGAAGAAGATAGGGGTACGGATTTATTTATGGAATTGAATGTAATAAACCGAGATTTACGACGCGTGTAGTGTAATGCGGAAATGGAGCGAATATTTATTAGCTCGGACAAAGAGATATGTGAAAAAACTATCCTATTATTCACTGTAAATCAGTTAACGTAATGGCCGAATTACCCGACCTTACGCTGGAGATATTTTATTATTTTGGGTTAAAGCAAAGTATACTATTTCGCTGTAAAAAAATGTCCATATATATGTGTACATAAATAATAGTATATTTCCTAGGAATTTCAAATGAATGGATATAGTGATTCGCAGTTGTATGCTGATCAGTGAGTGAGTGAGTGAGTGGTATTTGGTATAAAAATATATACGAGTATAATATGTAGATTTTAAGCACGACAAAAAGCGATATAAGAAAAGTACGGCATTGCGCGTTGCCTGTTCATAAAATTATTAAATTACATTGCTTACAATTTTAATTAGTATAATACGGCAATACCTTCTAACCTTGTATCATTTTATGTGATGCTTACAACTTGAACGTGATACACATACGTATGTAAATTGTAAACTACTACCGATAAAGCTATCATATTTCATTAAAATGTTAATGTAATATGAATTTCTAAGTAATTGGATGCATGTATAAACAACATCATATTATAATATATTGGGCCCCAATCTGTGGATAATAATTTACTTATTTATTTACTTTGGTAACAAAAAATATGATTTGTTTATAAGAAATATTGCGGTCCACATTATATTGTTTACATCTTCTTCTGGTACTGCGATTATTATACACGGCTTGATAATTAGAATTAAATACAATTTATGTTTTCTTTTTCTTTTTTTATTACTTAAGATAGTATTAAAAGTTATGTTTACAAATAGAAGTAAAGAATTAACGATTTATCCTCACATACATTTTGCTTTTTCAAACAATACAACTATATATTTTATCTATATAAATAATAGTCAGGACCTGGAAACGTATACCAATTTAAGCTTTTTTTTTATTATCAATAATACGTTTTTTTAACTTTGATCATCTAAACTTACATATAAAAAAAAAAAAAATATATATATAAATATTTACAAATGAAATCATTAATACATCAGACAGTATATAAATGGATAAATTCAAGATTTTAATACATTATTTAAATTTTACAATAATCCAATTAGAGTTAAACAATGTCTATTACATATTTAAATATAGGTATTTAATCTTTGATTTTGTGTAAATTTAACAATCATAAATTCATAACATATAACATAACGTCTTATTCATGTTATTAAATTTTTGGTAATAGAGAAATTAAATAAAAACTAACAAAAATAATCATATTCATATACAGTCGGAAAAATGCGGAAAAGTGTTTTATATTTAACTGAAATACTTCGATGAGTATTGGGTTAATATTATTGCTAAACAAGTTAATGTTTTATAAGTCAAACAATAAATAAACAATATGATTTATTCTTTATTCAATTCAAAATCTAACAACTTTAAACAGATTATGTCGATTATAGGTACTCAAGATGTCGTCAAAACGTTACCTAAGTCGTTCCAATTATATAATCGACTATTCACTTATACTTCAAGTACTTTTTTTGTCGAGTACTGCGGATGGAAAATAATCGTTTTCTTTGTTTAGTCTCTGAGACAGTAAGAACCACTGCGGTTAAATCGACGATGATATAGACCAGGCATGCCCAACCCGCGGTCGGTGGGTTAAATCCGGCCCGCGGAAGTGTTTCAACTGACCCGTGACCACTTGATAAAAATTAAAAATTTGTATAGGTGTAAGAAAAAAATTATGATTTATAAAAATTTTTATTTTATTAAACTTTCGATTTTGCACTTTTTATTTTGAGATATTTTAATAATTAAATTAAATTAATTATTTTTGCAAACAAAAATGTGAACCTGACGAAAAAAAACCAACCTTATAGCGTGAAAATATTCAGTAATTATTCAGTGCACATACGGTTAGAGTCATAAATTTTATAAGTGAATAAATATCCGATAAAATGTACAATAGATGTAGGTATCTATTGTATATTTTATCGAAATGAACAAAAAAAAAAAAAAAATACCATGAAGTAAATACGGCCCACAGTATAAATATAAATTTCGAATATGCCCGTAAGTTGAAAAGGTTAGGCATGACTGATATAGACGGTCAAATACTTCTGGTCATCTCATGCGTATATAGACTTTGAACAAATATCGTGTGAATGAATGCGAATGAATGAACTTAAATCGCCAACTTACCCGTAGGACAAGGCATGGTGAGAGTAAAACTACATACTGTTCATATTATAATTGCGTATTGATTTCCTAGATTAAAACTAACATTTACTCCCTCAAGTTTATTTATTTAAGTGTACTTACATTGTTTGAAACATCGAAATACAATAGTACTCAACACAAGAGTAAACTCAGCCATAGTCATTGCAAGGTAAGTACCAGGGAAATCACTTTTATTTTTATTCTGAGAAATAGTTTGCATTTATTTACTATGAATAAATCTTCCAGTAATCTTCCAGAGACAATACCGAATTACCAATACGTTTATTCATAAGATTTTTTTGAAAGTATTATTTACATAATATTATCATTTCTTTGTAATCAAGGTTAGGGTTTTTTTCAGTTATTGATACAACGGTGGTGAAATGTTATTATTATTATTATAATTTTTTTTTGTACTTGACAATGAAGAATCACCAACACTCACTCACTCGCCGTATACACTTTTTTTTTTTCGTTTTGTTTTATTTAAGAGCATACCGTGCACGTTTTATGGCTAACATAATCCTTGGGAGGATTTAACACTTCTCCATACACCTTTGTAGAGATTATATAGTTGCATGTAATACTTCAAGCCATTAATAAAATCCATTAAATGAATCGAGCACATTGTCCGCTAGTCACCAAGATCCAAGATGCCCCGCACTGACTTGATGGTAGGTATACTGATTTATGAATCATTAGGTTTTATTTTTTTCTTTATCACATGTTATTGCACCCATTAATCTTGATTGTTTTTCCGGGTTGGTAAATGGTAGCTATCATGCATACTGTTAGTCGTCAACAAATTACCTCAACAACACACGTGGAGATGAAGTCACATTAGGTAAGTAATTTATGAGGATTGAAATATTTTTAATACGGTACACATATAAACTGAAAAATAAATCGATGAAATAAATGTGTTTTTATCGTGCTTAAAATGTTTGCTTCGGAGATTTGGAAATAAATTGAGAAACCTAATCCTCTGTAAATCACCCCCCTCCCCCAATCAAATTTTAACACTTGAAAAAATAATACATTTTCTTATATATATATATATGGTTATGTTAAACTCGAACAATACATATATTATATATTTATATTATATATCATCATAATTTACTTCTACGATATTACACATTTTAATAAAATTAATAATATTTTAATAATTTATTTAACTTTAAATCGTGGTAATATTTTGTCATAAATTCATAAAATATTGAAAATAGTTTACTTCAATTTATTAAGTTAGGTACTTATTAAATATCGAATTCTTATTATGACGCATATTATATTACAATTTTGTTAAAATAACTAATTTTAAGTAATTTTTTTAAATCAATTATTTGTGTTCAAATTTTTCTATAGAATATTAGTACATGTATAAATAAAGGAGATCGATAAATTCTGTTAGCTGGTTTAAATACGAAAACACGAGGTGATTCGTTGCAATTAAAAAATAATTCTGAGTAGACGACACTGGTAGTTATTCCAATTTCCAGTTATTGATTTTTCGTACGGAAAAAATAATTACAATAATTACATTTATACTTGAAACCTACAAAACTACATGTATATTTATACTTGAAAACTACATGATATATAAAGATAAAATATTTGATCAATACAAACATTATATCATGCCTTATAATATAAATTGTAAGCTCTTTAAAATGAATTATCCAAACTCAATATTTGGTTTGTTGATTATAATCTAAAAATTATAATTATGATTCTAATCTTCATATTATTTGATATATTGTTTTCATTCAAAATATTATTATAAATATGATTGTTTCCTACATTATAATTAAAAGTAAAATTTAATGTTTTAAGTATAGTTATAAAAAAAAATGTATTCCATTTTAGTAAAACTAACAGTAATAAAATTAATAATATTCACTTAATTTAAATTATATTTTTGATGTTCAGTTTTAAATTAAATAAAAAAAAACCAAGTGTTTATATTAAATATAATTTATTTTAATTACAACTTAAACTAGGTTTCTCTTTGATATTAAGTATAAACCCCTTTATTTAAAATGTAAATACATTTTTTTTTTGAATATTTGGAAAACTCATGTTTTCCATATTTTAAAATGTCAAATTATAAAAAATGGTAATGACCATAAAGATAATAAATTCAATCATATTTATATTTTTTTAAGTATGGATTTTTGTAATTTATTAAATTGAACTTCTTTAAAGAAATAGCTAATAATGTTGACTGTTATCTAAATACTATTTTTAAATAACATAAATTTTTCATTCAAATTTAAGTAATTTTCTTTTTGGTATTAAATATAACCCTTTATTTAAAATTTAAATCAAATCCTTTAAGGTCCGGGAAACCTCGGCCTTTTTTTTTTAATATTACAACTTAAATTATGTTTCTTTTGATATTAAATATAACCCTTTTATTAAAACGTTAATAAATTGGTCGCTTCTAATTTCTACATTATTTAAAGTTTACTGTGTCACTGGCTGCAAAAGATTTTTGAGATATTTTAACTGAACTCAAAAAAAGCGTAACCAAAAAAAAAAAAAAATAGAAATCGTTGTAAGATCAATACATTCTTGGGATTTAATATATAATGTAAAGCCATGAAACAAAGACTATAGGCGTGGTAGCCATCTTATCTAATCTCATCTCAGAAAACCGACCTTAAACATCGCCTATTATTATTTTAAACTTGTCAAGTTTCCCGATTAACCATTTACACTCTAAAACCGTCTTTGCAAGAATGCTTATATTATAGTTTGGTAAAAATCTTATTAAAAACACGGGTTTTGTTGATATTTCTTCTTTTGTTACCTATGTTTACAACGCACTGAACCACACTGGAAAATTCGGAGATTGACCCCCTTTAAAATAAATAAAACTCGCGCGTGTTCAATTAAACTTTGAACATTCAAGCATCAATGTCTTTCAATCACTTTTTTTGTGTCTAAAATTTAAAGTTAAAATAAATTTAAAATCTAAAATACTTACGATTCTCGCAATAAGAGACTACTATTATAGCTGACTTACTAGAGAATTTCAATATCAGTTTTTAAATACTCAATAATGTGGATTGCGTTGTTTTTAATGTAATGGCATTAATTTTTCAACAAAATCATAATATTACAATCACTTTATTAAAACTATATTGATTTATTTAAAATTGTTCGTATAAACTTCCTAATTAGTAACGGATATATAAGTGCATACAATTTTAAAAATAATAAAAACCAACAACAGATTAATGCCACGGGGAACGAAAGTTTTTATTTGAGTTTTTGTTGAATATTTTTTGTTCAAGAAATAATAATATTAAATACACAGTTTTTAATTTAAACATGACACTATCAATCAATAGACTTCCATATATAGTATCATTATATAATACTAACATTATGTTTCGAAAAAAGTATAAGTACACAAAATAAACTGCCAACCGCATATTTACATTGTTGTTGTATCGTAACCGTTGAGATGAACGATCTGCCCACAATTTATTGTTACACTTCCTATTTGTTAGTACAAAAGCTAAATACGGAGAACGTCAATACAGTTTCTCTACATTTTGAATAACTTTTATTTTTTTTTTCGTATTTCCATCGAACAATAGTGATTTTTAAACCGAATACATCATAATACAACCGTCTCCTTTGCCGCGTATTTACACATTATTATTTGTAATAATATTACGTTGTGTTGTTCCGAGGTCGCAGGGCTTCGTTATTCCATTTCACGTTGACTTAATGCAATTCATAACGTAGTGGTTCAACTATGCCCACTCGGTGTACCGATACTCGGGTTGGTAAAGTTTTCGATATGATTAATGGCTACAATATTATAAGGACCATTGGCGTATTATTAATCTTATTCTGAACGTGCAATCCTCCGTATTCCGAGTGTCTTTTCTCCACCACTTCCTTTATAATAATGTTGTACTCTTCGTATTCGATCGTTTCGTGTTAATCATATTCCGTATAAACGTAACGATTTATATGAGTACGTTTAAGGTCAGAATAACGTACACACCAGTTATTGTTATCGAGTTGAAAACTTTCCGTCCGGGTCCCGTTGCCGTCACGGCTTTGCGTTTATGGTAGGTAATTATTTTGACTGCAAGTTGAAATCAAAGTACGATTTTAATATTAAATACACGAATGTGTCATTCATGCGTTTATGAAATCGTATTTGATCGCATTATATGTAATATCATCGTGCATAATCGTATTCGAGTCGAATCGATTGATCACTGTGAAAACATCAGTTTTCATTTGATAAATTAGAAACAACACGTTAACATGTTTTGTTATGTATTCGAAGCTGTAAAAAAGTATTAACTCATTGTTGAAATAATTTCATAATTTCGTGCTTCGCTTTTGAAATGTAGTACGAGAATGATACTGTAATAATGCGCGCGCGGTGTGTATATTTATAATTATTACATATGATGTGTCAATCTAGATACAGATCCACTGAAAACGATTAATTATTACTTGTAATAAGACTATACACACACACACACACAAACACTTTTTCGATGATAAAATCAATTACAACGTGTTGCTGGCGTCGAAGCAGGGTGAAGAGATTATACAGTCGTGCAGGCGGCTGCGGTTAAATTAATTCTCTGAAGACTGAACGAGTGCGACTCTGATAGCACGTAGTACAATACTCATACATAATATTGTCCTGGGACGTTTTTTTTTATTATTATTATTTTCCAAATACACTGTGCAAATCGTAATTTTACAATTGGTTTCCCATACGTTTTATATTATCGATTGCACATTCGTGCGTCGTGCGAAATCCACATGTTGATGCTATACGAATGTATTATAATATTATTGTTTGATGAGCTGGAGTTTTATAGGAACATTGCGGACCACCACGCAGCTTAAATCTCTCGAGAAACGATAAAATATATTATTATACACAATATCGGTCCCCGTACGTCACCGATACGTGATGTACAGTTGTGCTGCGAATTATATTATTATTATTATTAATCGTTATTCCGATGATTTGACACCATCGAGCACGATTTCAATGAAATATTATTAACAATACGATTTGACGATCACACGCGATTTCAGTGACATAACATAATAATATAATCGTATCTCGTATGACGCGATCGTGAAATTTTTTGTGACCAATCGTTCCATACGTGTCGCGTATACATGCGAGTACAACAATATCACTGTTTTTGGAAAATGAATAAATCCGCTTCAATAAATGACGTAAATATATATATAGTGACCATCTTTATAATATGAAAAAATAAACAAAATAGTGATAATGCAATATATTATATATATATCAGTATTTTCTGACTATATGTCTATATAGTATAATTAATTTATTAAACACCGCTCGTGAACTACTTTTTTCCGGTCTCAATTATTGTATTTTTAAATAGGTACTTCCCACTTAGAATTCGTTTAAAAAAAGAAAAATTCTAATGTACAGATGGCCCACGGAACCATTGAAAAATCAATAAAATTGATATAAAATATACAGGATCGCCACTTTTTGTTGCTTCTCAGAAAGCATCAAAAATGTTGATGCCAGCTGTATTTTAGATTCTGAACGGAGTGATGGTGAGTATTAGTTTTATAATGATGTGTGTTTTCAGTTTTTTATTTTTTAGTTTTTGTGTCTGTCATCACGTTTTGGGGCAATAAAAATGCGTCGATTTCGAAAAAAATTACGAAAAAACGGGAATTTTCATGCAAAATCATGTTTTGACAAAATGCATTTTTTTAAATGCTCTAACTCAAAAACAAAAAACTGCAAACACTTGAAATTTTTAGAAAATGTTTATATTATTATTTTCTATATATGGCTCAGTTTAAAAAGTATTTTGAATTTTTGTGATCTATTTATAGATAATTTAAATTCCCAATTTTTCTAAATTTTTTTTTTTTTTGAAATATTGATAAAAACAATTTGACTGTCCAAAAACTCTTGAAAATTTAACATATTTTATAACATATGTTATAACTATCGTAATTAAAAAAATATTTAAAATCATTCCACACAAATTGTTTTTATAAGCCCATAAAGTTCAAATTTGTAAAAAATATGTTAAAATCCCGATAATTTGCAAGTTATTTTGTAGTTGAAAATTGATAAAATTTATTCTGTTTATACGTAAGGTTCAAAATGTTAACACTAGATTATCCATAAGCTACTCTTTAGTCTTTAAGTAACTATTAAAAATGTCTCCTGGACTTTAAGAAAAAAATTTTATGATCATTTGAAATTTAAATTTTTACGAAATTACATAAAATAACGATTTATCCACAAACTGTTTTAAGTATTTATTATAATTCAAAAAGTATAATTCGCAGAAACTCGAAATTTTACTAGTTATTAAAATTGGCATTTCCTTTAAGTCATATTTTTTTCAAAATATTATACTGATTATTAAGAAACTAAGAGGCATTTGAAATATTCGATTTTTTAAAATTTTTTTTTTTTATAATTGTTGATAAAAAAAATTTGGCTGGTACAAAATACTTGAAAATTTAATAGAAGATTTCACAAAAAAGGTTGTTACTGTTATTTCAAAATTATTGAAATCTATAGGCACAGTTAATGTTTTATACGTTTGAAAAGCAAATATTGACATAATATTTCAACTTAAATATTGAACATAATATATTATATAATATACCTATTATAGACCAATATATCATCTCCGTTCAGAATCGTTAATCGTAAACAATGATACCTATCATTGCATTAAAATTTAACAAATCGTATATAATGACCTATCCTATGGACGAGGTGCACTCCACCCCCTACTGTGCAGCAGAGCGTAGCCCATTCTGTTCTTTTTTATTGTTATTTTCCAAGAATATCTCTTTATACGCATTGCCAATTTTGATATTTTTAAAATATTTTTAAAAAACGAATTGGAAATTAAAAACGTGCATATTTAAAATGTATGTGCTTATAATATAACGAGACAGACAAGCATCCGTCTGTTTTCAATGAATTATGTTCTACACGTCAAGGATATTTTGTCCATTGAAATAATGAAATATTGTTTTGCTCCGGGATTCCGAAAACTCGTAGTAACGTAAGCGTATTTCCGTGTTGAAATATCCGGTGAACTTTTGCGTTTTGCATGTATGCACACAACATTCAACGACGAATCCAAATAATTGTGAACTCTCGCTCGTCAAAAACCTACAACCTTGCTCCTATATAATATCGTACAGCGTACAACAGATTGAAAGTTTTCGACCTTTTGTTTCGCCGAAGTGAGTGTAGGTATCGCCGTAGTGCGTGTGTGTGTGTGTGTGTGTGTGTGTGTGCGTGTGTGTGTGTATTTATTATTTCTTTTATGCATACCACCATGCTTGTTACGTAAAGTATAGTGTACTAGTATATGTAATAAGCTATTATTATTATATGCATGAGTATTATTTATTGAATTTCAAACTCACTCGAGAACCGTCGATTCGTTTCTTGCGTAGCTCTGGTGAATTCTTTGATGTAAGGCTCAAGCAAACATATTATAATATGCCGAACTACGCATGAAAACCTAAGAAGACTTATTTGAGCTTATTATAATTTCGTGTGTCGGATTCGGCTGCGGTAAAACCGTGGTCCATGTCTTATTATTACCTAGAGCATGCGACTTATTTCGTTCAGCGATTAAACTAAACGGCTTAAATGGATATACCTTATGTTCAATACCATAAATTTAGCCGTACTCGTGAACTTCTTCATACGAATTTGATATCATATTAATCCCCGTGCGTGCCATATATATATAATGTTTAATGCTTAAATGCGGTTTCTGCAGTGTACACCCCAAAATGTACTGTATACTACTATACACAAAGAAATCGTTCTCACATACTAGGCTCGTTCTTTAAGTGGATTGAAAATCAACGGTCGAGTTTCGAATGGACACACATCTGCGTCTTCCGCGTTCCGCTCTCGATCGACCGCGCCTACTGTTAGATTGACGATTTAGTACGACCCGAATACAATATGATCTAGACGAGGTGAGCAATCGGCTACATCGGTAGTATCTGTAGAATACCGTTGGAAAAAGGTAGGCTTGTACATATCAGATAATCATAATTATAATTTGATAAATAGTATTGAAAAAAAGATTGTACGTAATTTGGCCGTTGTAAAATGAGCGCATGCCATCATATAATCGAGGTCAATAAAACAGTTTAAATAATTGTATAATTTTCAGAAAAAGAAATATAATTATACTATTTTTGAAGTTGAAAAAATACAACAATATCCTCTAAGTATACTTTAACAGATTTATTAATTGAGTTATCAACTTTATAATCCATGGATGTGAATCTTTATACTTCCGTTTTTACTAGGTGAATATCCAGCAATCGTATGTTCAAATTTAAATTGATTCCAATTGTTTTATTCTTATTTTGTAATGCATAAATAAAATAATACTATATAATAATATTATTATTTGATTTAATAATGAAAAAATTAGTATTTTTAAAATAATATTTTTATGGCGCACATGCAATTTCAAATAAGTGTGTCTACAAGAGTGTATACTATTGTACTGATTGTACTAAACGTTAAAGTAAGATTTATGAAACAGCATTTTCAATGCCATTTTATTGTTAAATTACTTGCGCTCTTTTTGTACCGTGATTAAATTGTTCGCGACCTAATAATCTCAATCTTATGTCGCACACTCCTTTTACCACGGCTAAATTACGCAACACCTGAAAAAAGGCATGACAATTTGGATGACGGAGGGTTGATACCCTAAAACTACTCCATCGGCACGTTTCTGAGAAGTATTACTATTGTGTTATGGTTTAAACCACGCGTGTTGTAAATATTACGATTTTACACCTTTTGGTGAGGTTTAATTCATTTCATACACATTTCATACACCTGAGATAATAATAAAATATTTATTCATGAAACTTACGAGCAATTTTTTATTCATTATTCGAGCCAACTCAGAAAATTGTGAACGAAAAAGTTGTAAACCATCTTGTGAAAAGTTTCTTTTTTTGTAATATCTAGTACAATGTTTTATTTTTTTTTTTTACGTACAACGTTTTATACACAGTCACCACAGCGAATAGTATAAAATATGTTTAACTGCGGTCACTCACATTATAAGCATTTCGTTCCACGTGATGCACGTTAATGTACCTAAATTCAAAGCAACCGATTTTTAATACATGGTTTATGATCTATATAAAAGACAGCATAATATTTCTTTAAGATGTTAAGACTTAAGTTTAAAAAACAACAGTTTCAAAACGTTAAACATTATACTGGCGGAGACTCTACGTCAAACTCCACGAACGTAAGAATAATATTATTTTACCGAGTAATGCTCAAATATGGTAATTTTACCACCCTACACTATTGATCATTACAAAAAAGAACCGATCTTTGATCACCATAGTTTGTTGGTTAGTTTTTAACACATAAAACACCTACATGCTGAATACCTTTGTACCTTCAGTACTGTAGCGGACTCTTTTCGTTCCTCTTTATTAATTTTATAATTTTTCATCCTTAATAAATATTAGTTATTTAATATTTTTACCCTTTTAGTTTAATTTATACAATTACGAAGGTGTTTAATCTTATGAAATTATAATCTTATTATAAATATTTGCATAGTCGCATATTTTTCCATAATAAATGTTGACACAGGAACTATAGAAATTAAGACACAATTAACAGCAAGAAAAATAAATGAAAAACTAGGGTATAGTAAAATAATGAATCTAGGTATCAGAATAAATACAGATCCAATAAAATAAGTCTATCAATTTTAATTAAAAATATATTAATTAGTAAATTTAATTTGCATTTATAATATTATCATAGGTATACTCGTATTTAAAATCAGAAATGTTGACGCAGTTATTGCATTTTATATTTACGGCTTTGATATATTAACTATGTTTTTCATTCTCAAACAACATTTCTGTTTTCAAGGACATTCTGCAATGCAAGAAAGTTTTGGTGAGTGGGCAGTTATTGAAATTTCACTAAAAGGTTCGTATAGAAAACACTGGAAGTACGGATGCGTATAGCCTCATACGATTCTAAGATCGGTACGCGAAAAATGTCTATACTTTCTCCGGGCGTTTATAGATTTATGTGTTAAATATAAATGCCTTGATTTCGAAACTGATTTTACCGTAAATTATTTCATATTCTAAACGTTTTTAATTAGGTTAAAATATTATTGTATTATGGCAACTATTATGTATATATGTATGTATGAGTGATAGAAACGTGTTAGGTAACATTAAGAACTGCTATAGTCGATATACTTTAAATATCAAACCCGTACCATCATTAGACATATTTTCGAAGACTGTCCAATATACGAACAGACACGCACACTTTTCAACATCCCACCCAACGTTAAAGAAGCCAAAAAAAAAAAAAAAATGTTGACTAATAACCTTAGCTGTTGAAGCCTGTAACGCCTTAAATAAATAAATAAACAAATTTAATTATCAATTTCATTAAACATTAGTTTTAGTAAACTATTACATAATAATCATCAAAAAATTATAATTATGAACTGTTATCTCGTACTGTTAGAGGCAAAATAATATCAATTTACAAATATATTTTATGCCAATTTTATAAAAATAATGTTCTCCCTAGATTATAACTTTTAAGTTCTATTATAAAATAAATAAATAGGTACATAGTTATAAATATGTATTCTGCAGTGGACGTAAAACGTTCATTTTCGAATAATGTGTTTGATAAAATCCTTATAATTTTCATTTGTGAATAAGGTCCTCAGTAATCAATAGTGACTGTCTATCGTGATCATCATAGAACAGCATACCTACACTATTCCAAGTTTTACCTCTTTATTATCTTTTAGTGGATATATTTGATCGGTATATACGATAACATTTGCTCTTCGATACACCTAATAATTTTTCGGCACGAATAATATGTTGCCAAAATATATCAGTAGTGAGCACACCATTTTTTCATTTAAACGTCATATGGACATATTATGGTTGGTTAACATTTCTGATATGATTTCACATTTACTTTTAAAAATTTTCAATTCGATTAATTTATTCATAAATAGGAAAGATGGAAAGCGAGAGAAATTAATCTTACGTCCACATTTTCTTCGTCAATAATTCATTGTAATAAACTTTTTTTGAATTTTAAACGTTTCGGTTTCAAAAAATGATGAAAAAACTAAACGTATTTATAAATGACTGGGTATATAGTCAAGTATCATCTTGCATAAATTGTCATTGACTTTAACAGTATTTATTTTTATTACAGATTAGACAACACAGAACTTTTACAAGAAATAAAACAACAAATTCATGGTTACCTAAATAAAGAATATACGTATCGGATAAGGTTTCATAGAAATATAAAATAATGACCATAAAAAAGTGTAGAATGTTCAACAATTATTGTGAGATATACGCGCAACTAATGATTTAAACTTCTTTTGGTTAATTGTGATGTGGGCGGGAAAAATGAAGTTTTGTTTTCGGTTCGACGAAGAGAACATAAAAGTTGGTACCAACGAAAAGGAAGAAATAATTAATATTATATTGCCAATCCAAAATTAGTTTACGGAGATTAAAATCCGGAAGCGTAATTATGGTCAACTAGAGTTGTCTTTTGTTGGATTGGGCGGATGATCTACAAAAGAGATCTTAGTCGAATATTATTTAAATTCGACAAAAATCCTTTTAGTAAAGTTCATCGTATATTGCATTATGATTCATATTTTATATTTTACATTAATTATAGCTCTCTACATGTCTAACAATGTATAATAATAATTTAATGCGTGAAACCTAAATCCCGTTAGTTTTAGAAAGAAAATCAACACCACTGATAGAAAACGAGAAGGAAAGCGAAATGTGATATCTAACGAATGACATTTCGACATATTAAATGCTATGTATGTACTGGTATTGCATTCACCTCATCTTACCTAACTATATAAGAGGGTGAAAACCATTTTAGAGACGTGAAAAAATAGTAACGCATAATGTCTAAACGAGATAGTTCTAAGAAACAGTATCACACCGGTTGACGCACGGCAAAACTATTTTCCCTGATTTGATAAAGAATTGAATAGATTTTGATAAAAAGAGTATATATATATATAAATAAATAAAAGGTAATAAGATCTGCAGTGGCAATGGATGTCCGCACGGCATCGACATCATTTCGGAATCTAATGTGAAAAAATAGGATTTGTGATATTGTGTTATACGTTTTAGAATGAATGAAACTACTGAACAAGTAGCTTACAGAATCATGTTGACATGATGAATGATATTTCACAATGAATATAAAATGTCATAAATTATAATATATATATGAGTTTTGAGAATACCTCCGAACGTTTCTTATAAATTATTAAACTTGTTTAATAATTCACAAATTTAAATATATTTTTACGCAATAATTATCTTTTATATTTTATTTTTATTATGTTTTTTACTTATCGTTGTATTTTATAAATTAAATGCAATTAAAAGCTTCATACCAAAAAAATATTTTTATTATAATGTTGTGCTTAATTATTTACTATGTCGCTTGACGAAAGAATAACCGTAAAGTAAAAACATAAGTACAGGTATACCGTAAATGTCATAATATTATATAATTGTGTTCAGTTCATTTTAGTATTATACTTGATTTTTTTTTTTTGATATTACAATTGTTTATAATTTCAAAAATTAAAATGATTAATTATACTTTATGCGCATTCAGCAATACCTATTAACGTTTTTCGAACAATACATTTGTTAAAAGTAAAGATGAATTAATTAAAATGAATGCACTTACTAACAATATAATATGAAAAAGAAAGGTATATAGAACAAAATGATGAGTTGCTTTCATATAAAAACCGAAGTAATAGAAGGCATGTTCTTTAAATGACAATGTGGAAGGTATTTGGAGAGTGTAAACCATAATATATGTTGTATTTTATAAGTCGCATGTACTGCGTTTCGTCGGGATTATTATAGAATTTAAAATTAAAATATTCCAATAAAGTATCTTTTTGGATAATTTCTAAAATAATGTTTGTGTAAATCTTATAACTAATTTACGTCAAACAGGAATATAATATTATCAGATAACCTATATTTATAAATCTGTCAATTAATGTTCTAAACCGATGATAAATGAGGACCAGAATTTCATTTTTGTAGAATTAAAAAGTTTTAATTTTCGCTTTAATATATTTCGTACTCTGAGATTCTAAGTGGAGCGTGAAGCTTATATTGGCTTGTTCTTATTTTTATAACGATGTATCTCTTTTTCTAAGTTACTAGCAGATGGGTAAAAACTTTCTCGTAAATCCATCCGAAATTGACACGAACTGCATACAAGTTAAAGTTACAAATACGAAAAACGTAAGAATAAACGACGACAAAAATATAAAACTAGGTATGCGTAAGCAAGGATGCAATCATTAAATTATAGATCAAAGCTCTTAAAAGACTTTAATATGTCAGTTTCTTAGTTATTTTAAACTGTAATTCAACTGTAGTCACATTTTAATCGGATGATAACAACATTTATATGTTTTATAAATCAACATTTCATTTTTAGCAGAGTTTAAATTCCACTTAAACTGAAAAACTGTCCCTAATTATATTATTAGTGTACTACAGGTGTACAACTATTATACGTATTATTGTTTTGTCATTTGTCCAATTCGTTTGCTCTGTATAGGTACTGACTACGACCGACGCGAAACTCAATCGACTGATTATAGTGCTCGAAAATTAAAGCCTCTCGTAGGCATTAATCTATTCTGTCACGGTTAATGGCTAAAAAAAAAAAAAAAACTGATCTCGCGTGAACAGCATAAAAATTCATGTAAATGCGATGTGTATTTCTATATTCTACCGTAATTATTTGATCAACCCAACCGTTATAATGATATTACCGAATTACTTACATTTAAGTGGCTCATCGTGATTGCGCATCAGGTTTCGGTAGAGCTGCGTTGTTTGTTTTTCATTTGGAATATTACATTATTATTCAACCGTTCGATGTGAGTTCTACCTTCTACGCAATAGTACCGTCCCCCGAATTCCATGTAAATACATTATTGTATAGTATTTGTTATGCGCGTTTTGTTAATCCTATTTGCTTACTACCAAACTATGATGGTACACCAGTAGTAATATGATTCGTATACGTTATTATTATGCAGTTTATGGTTTTCCAAAAATTTCAGTTCTCGGATATAAGAACTATTGCAGTATGTACCAATATTTTAATATGATTCTTACGGAGAAGACAATATAAGGCTATTCTTGGTTACTGCAGGTTAAAGATTTTATTTCATTTCATATCATTTTTTCCGGTGGATTGAAAAATAAACTGACCTATACTACGTAATACTGCACGTAAACGTAGTTATTTTTATTAAAACCTTGTGTACGAACAGTACCTATACAACTTTTATGTTTGAAATATTTTAAAAACGGTACAAATAAACTATACTTTTGTTTTTATATCACAATAAAATACAAGTCAAGCACGCATATTATATTCGTCAATTTTTATGCAAATACTAGTTACCTATAAAAAGTTTTTTTTTTTTTTTTAGCGCATTTAGTGAAGTATAAGTTTGAAAAGTGCCATTTATCATACTTATATAATATAATTTGGGCGTCAAAATATCATATTTCCAAGTAAAATTGAACGACAAATTTTTACATTTAGGTGTAGTATAATGGATTTTAAGAAGCTATTAAGTATTTAATAAACTTATCAGAGATTATTAATTTATTTGTAAAAAACAAATTTAATATCGATTTTTTTTTAGTTCAAATTGTATACGGTTATAATTTAAAGTATGTAATCGGATTTTCATATTTTCTGTAACTCTTGCTTTTATGAAAATAATGTCTCGTACTTTTAAACGTTTGATTAAATTAAATGATATCACCCTTTATTAAATATTATGCTTAAGTCTTCGTGAAGTTTTACGCATAAAATTACTGGGCGGAATATAGTATATTATAGTACACTATATATTTCAGTAAAAATAATAAAAAGTCATAAGGAGTGAAAATAATAATAACTTTAACGATTCATAACTCTTGCGACAATTATTCAGATATATGTATATATTACTCGAAGCCGTCATTGCAGACATAATAATATAATAACAAGTCGTATTTTATAAGCCAACACGTAACGAGCAATATTTTATTAAAGATATCTGAATTTATAATGCTGCTGCTTCGATCGTTCGTTTGGATTTTTTTCCCCGCAGCAAACCTAAAACCAAATAACAATTATTGCTGTTAACGTTTCATTTGAAAAACGTAGAATCGTTCAATCGATTGTTTTGCTCCTAAATGTCAACTACGTACAAATAAACAGTAAAATACATTCCGGGCGCTTCACTCGGAATCAATGAAACTACGAGGAATAGCACGAATAAAATAGCTCAACAATAAAATGTTCTTTATACACTTATAATGTTTAATAATGTATAATTAATGCTTTATATGCTTCTCTATACGTTTATTAATCTGCGTCATTTAAGGAAAAAATATGTTTGTTTTTGCTTATTCATCGCATTAAAATATTAGTATTAGGGGGGGGGGGGAGGAGAGAAATTATTATAAAACTATATTTTAACCAATACACACATAGAACTAAAACTACAAAAATTGATTTGTATGAAAATTACTCGTAATAATCGTTCTTCAACATTTAAAAGGCTTAAAACCATTCTTGTATTACCAATTTTCCAATAAATACAAACAACTATGTTTTCTACCGTAAAATTTGAGATTTTTACCTTGGTTTTTTACAATAGTTGACGTGAAAATTAAAAATATTGCCATATAAAATTATAAAATTAAACACGAGTTCATAGTCAATGTTATAAAAAATTATATAAATTTTCCCTCATTCAACCCAATAATTAAACTTATAGATCAATGGAGTCGCTTGCCAGCTATTGTTTTATTTTAGCGTTCAAATTAGGCGTAAAAATAAATGTAACAAATAAAGCTAAACAGTTCTGAATTTCTTGGTACAGGACTACAGGCAGTATATTATGCAGATTATTGGTGTTACTTATATTAAAAAAACGGATGGGTCCCGTTTTGCTGTACAGTTGAGGGTGGAGTGCACCTCGTTTATAGGATAGGTCATTATTACAATGGATTTGTTAAATTTGAATGCAATGACAGATATCATTGTATACGAATAACGATTCTGAACGGAGTTAATATGTTTGTCTAAAATGTGTATATAATAATATAGTATTTTATATTTAAATTGAATTATAATGCAATTTCGTAAAAATTTAAATTTCAAACGGTCATAATATTTTTTCCTTTTAGTCCGGTAGAAATTTTTTTAATATTTTTGAAGAGTAGCTTATGGATAACCTAGTGTTCAAATTTTGAACCTTAAGTATGAACAGAATAAATTTTATGAATTTTTATCTACAAAATAACTTGCAAATTATCGTGATTTTGACACATTTTATACAAATTTGAGCTTTATGGGCTTGTAAAAAAAATTTGATTGAAACGATCTCCGACATTTTTTAGTGACGATAATTTTAACTTATTATAAACCTTATATTAAATTTTCAAGAGCTTTCGGTTAGCTAATTAAATTTTATAGATGTTTAAAAAAAATTTTTTTACAAAAATCGAAAATTTAAATTGTATATAAATAAGTCAAAATATATCAAAATATTTTGAAAACTTAACCATGTATAGAGAACACCAGTATAAAAATTTGGTGAGAATTTCAAGTTGTTGCGGTTTTCGGTTTTTGAGTTAGAGCATTTTAAAAATATGTATTTTGTAAAAACTTGATTTTGCGTAAAATTTCTCGTTTTTTCGTAATTTTTTTATCGTTTTTTTCGATTTTTTAAAAAAGTATTAAAAAAGTTGGATTTTTGACTCACCTAATTACCATCTACATTCACTTTCCTTTCAGAAAAGTTGCTGTTTAAGAATGTCGAAGCATTTTTACTACCGAAATAGGTGTTCTCAGACAAAAATAAAGTTAAATAAAATAAATGAAAAATCAAAAATAAAATTAAAAACACACATTATTGTAAAACCAATAGATTCCATCACTCCGTTCAGAATCTAAAATGATTAGGTTAAAGTTGTAATTGTATTTAGTATTTATGTTTAAGTGTTTTTATCGAAAGCTTTTAAAATTGCGTCATGATCAGGTATTTCGCAGTGTATAATCTTAATTTGCAACGAAAACAATTGGCGACGAACCTTTAATAAGTATATAAATATATATTTAATTAAAAATTTCCATTTAAACGAGGTATTTATTATTTTTTATTTTTTTCAATTTATTTATTTATTTTAAAAACGATAACGTAAACCGAAGCAAACACGTGTAGAACGGAAGACGTAAATGTTTCACGTACGTCATGAAGTATTTAATCATGTTGTACATATTTGAAAAGTATAATTATATACGATATACAGTTGCTGTATAGTTTCACCGCGAGACAATATAAAGACAAGGCTATAACTGGTATATGTATAGTATTGTGTGTTTAAATCTATAACTACAGAACATCGTTAACGAATCTGTTCGGGAAAAACTTTTAAATTCGGTCCTCGTACAAGACTTTTTCCTATTATTTTCCTCGCATTGCCGAAAACCTTACGACTAAATAGTATGCACTGGATGTACCATCAGGGTCGCGGACTACGACTTATCATTGGTTAAGGGGCCAACTCTCACCTGACCCCAAGCCGCATCGTCACAAAAAGACCAATGTCGTTATATTCACGAATTAAACTTTTCCAACGTACGTGCCAGTGCAAAGTATTCCAATCACTATAATGCATAAATATGTCCGTTGTGTAGGCGGCAACTATACCCAATTGGCTTACAATATTGTTTCGATTCATTCCCGGTATGTATACGTGTCTTCGTATACCAGGGTGTACACTGCAGTACAAGGAGTGATTACTCAACTACTTGTCTATAAAATATAAACACGTTGTATAAGTGTACCACGTCGAAAAAAACAAAGCACCCTGTATCGTATGAAATGGTACGTGTGAGCATGTATCGGATAGAAATGGTGAGTGTGTAGAGTTTTTCTTTGTGTACACAATAAATATTTATACTTAACGTTACTCGTGTCGACAGTGCACTACGCTTCGTGTTTATGTATTAACCTAATATTATATTCGCTGAAAAAGGAAGAACCGAGTACTTACTATGTGTCGTTCGAAATAATGATTTTAACTTTTATTAAACATAAAGGCGCACTTTTAACAATCGGTACTCATCGTTGAAACAGTTCTGCTTATGTGGCACCCGTTCGGTCCTACGACAGATTTTATAGAGTAACAAATCAAGCGCTCGAACAACTCCAAAATGTCAACAATTTCGAAATATCCGAAGATTTTCACGTCGATTGTGTATGACGATAAATTCGATCGAAACTGCGTTCGTGTCAAGGTTTGTCCACACCTTAATCGAGTATTACTTACTTGTCGTCGGAATAGTATTATTAATTATTATATTATCTCAACCGTAGAAAATGTTACATTTTCAAATTGCGCAGATGAATGTACCTGCTGAAAATGTCTGTTGTTACCCAAGAGCATGAAAACGTAAACGTCTCGTAGCTAGTTTAGTGTTCCGGTTAACATCCAATTAATCAATTCACTAGCGCTGGAACGATATAAGGTTGAAAAATAAAAACTATTCCGGCAAAAACCAAAAAGTAAATAGTTCTATTGGGTTATTATTTTTTTTTTCAATCTAAATTGTGCATATATATATATAAAATACGTCGCATTACATATTTTCATTATACAATTATACATTGTACATAATTATTTGTCTTTGGTTTCTTTAAGTATCCGTGAAAAAATTTGTAAAAAACAAATAGAGAATAATTATTCAAAACATTCAAACTATCAATATTATTAAAATTTTAATTCAAGCAAAATGTAAAGTAGTTATTTTTAATGGTAATTTATTATAATAATTACAATTAGAATTTACTCTAATAATTTTCGTTTAGTAGTTACAAACATATAAAAAGTACAAATTAGAAAAATCGTGTATCCAATTCCTCCGATTAAGATATTTTCATGAATCGGTGCTTTTTTTTTACACTACAGAAAATTGAAGTCAAACCACCTAGAAATAGTATATATAATAAAAAAAACTACAACTTCCACAACAAACTGAAAAAATTGCTTTGAACTGTTTTAGAAGTTACTGAAACATAATCACATAACCATACACTATCGTTTTAATATTTAAAGTTATAACGATTCAAATACGATATTGGATACATTTTATTATGTAATTCAGTATTACAATATACAAGGAAATTGACAATAATTATCAAATAGGAACGAGAATTTTTTATAGCTACCTCGTTAAAATTTAAGTACATAGTGTTATAATAATATAGTATTACGCACTGAAACTGTCTACATACTTATCGGTTTTGGTCACATTTGATCAAGGTTATTATGATTGCTGCGAACATAATAAGTCATTATAGACTAATATAATATATTATAGTATTACAATGTTTTAGTAAATTTCTTTCTCTTTCGTAGACACTTGTATTTTTCACAGAAAATATAAGTACGGCATGCGATAGGTATCCAAAACACTTAAATTAACATTAAAAATAAAAAATTTCTGTTTATTTTACATTTTTTAATCAAACATAAAAAACAAAAAACACAAACATTTTACATTAAAATTTAAGATAATTATATCAAATTGAAACTTCTAAATGCACCTTATTAATTATTATATAAATATATATAACATATCATTACATATTTCATAATTAACTTCATATATGTCTAATTTTTCACAAATGTATTACATATTGGTAATTAATAAATTGTATTAACAATAAATTTTAATAACAAATTAATTTTATTAATTTTTTTTAAATAAAAAATAATTACTAAGATGAATATGTTAACGAAAAAAATGCGACCTAAAGAGTGGTGGAACAAAAACTACCGCATTTGAGATAATCGTAGCTCGGAGTTGGGATATCAAACAATATTGCAGAACATCTCATTTTGTATTATGTAGTACGTGACGGGAAGTTTAGTTGCAGTGGAGTATTTAACACCACACGTTCGCCGCGGAGATATTTTTCAGAAACAATGAGTCAATCATGACTACACAACACGCAATCCGCACGCGATTTTGTCTCCAACTACCGATCAATTCTAAAGTGGGTTAAGGATTTTCGAAAACATGGTAATGTGGCACCAAAGATTTCTATACGTATTTTACGTAAACGTAGTGATACCAGAAAATATAGCACGTGTTTAAGTGACGAAAAACTTCAGTGAACCCCTCCAAGAACGCAAAACCGTACGTGGACGACATTTTTCGGACATTCTGTTTCACATGTAGATTTTTTTCATAGGTATTTATTAAAAATGTCATAACATTTACATAAAAACTCGTTTTTATCACCTCTGTACTTCAAGAATCAAAATTGTGGCGTTAATTTCATATGTGGTCGTTTTTGCCCCGCCACCCTGTATTAATTTCTGTACTCCAAATGCGGTCTGAAAGTTGATTTAAAATTTTAAAAAGAGATCTTACTAAAATACTATAATAATGGCAGTTCGCAATTATCATGGGGAATTTTCATTTTTCGTAATTTGTTTCCTAATGGATTCTACACAAATTATGAATTAATCAAACTATCTAATTATACTGAACTTTTAATGTATAATCAAATAAATTAGGTTCCGAAAATAAAAAAATTAAGATTGAGAAATGTAATTAGCTCAAAAAAATTAAAAATACTTCAAAAGCAGTTCTTTAGATTATATAACAATAATTGTTTTATCACTACTAAGAAAGTTTTGTTCACAAAATTGTCTTTTATAAAATGTGAACATTATTCATAGGAAAATAACTCCTAAAATAATGATATCTTTACTACGACAACTTGTAAAATCATTAGATGTTAAAAGTTTGAAAATTATTTTTAAATTGTATTCCACGCTCATTAAAAGTACATAATATATTTGGTTCGAAATGTTTGAAACTACGAAAACATATTATCGTTCACACTCATTAAGGGCGTCACGTTTGTCTGAAATTGTAATAAGTTTAAATATTATGTACTGTAAATACACTGTAGTGAAAGGTTAGAATCACAGAATTTGTGTTATGTATTGATTAAATATTTAACTATATATTTCTTAAATCCAATATAATATAATGAATGAAAAACTTATGGACATTAATAATGAATTTATTGTTAGTCTCTAATTGTTTAACACAATGGAAGTGTACTGATAGATAACTGTTCATGTAAATATTTTAAGTAATATTAACTTAAAACCATTAATTTTTTTTTTTTTTATAGTATTAAGTTCCGCCACGTGCTTGTGTACAAGAGTAATGACAATATTGTGATACAAGTGTATCTTACTATGTAGTACGCGCAAATTACTGTACGCAAGTAAAACAGGAGTCGCTCAGTAACTCTCAGTCTTTATTCATCTTTGATGGTATAAACATAAATATTTTATAAAACCTACGTTCTTAGGGTTTATTCTGTTCTGGATTTCAATTTATTTAATCCATTGGTTTGTCGTAAAATCCATTTGTTAAAGTTTTTATTGTTAAAGAAAATTTAAATCAAGTTTATTTTTGGAAATCTATATTGTTGTATAGTTGGTATTTTTTTTTTTTTTTTTAAATCACTAATATTCTTTGGTCTTCGGTATTTTTATAATGTTAGTTTGGACACAAATCATAGCTTCATTTGGAAAATTTCTACATAAAAAAGAAGCAAACAACTAAACTATACAGTATATTTGCATAAAGTCAACAAATGTAAACACTATATGAATCGTTTTTAAAAGATTTTTTAATGTTTCAATTCAATATATATACAGAGACTGTTAGGATTTATTAGGTAAAAATGAATTAATATTAGTCTATCCAATAATTAACAAACTTTTTATGTAGTTTGATAATAATAACTTTTTTTACCCTAAAGCAATAAATATTAATAAGTTTTAAAATATATTGATATATTGTTAATCAACAGCTTTAGAAAACAACATTATTTAATACTCATGTGAGATCAACTAAAAGTTAACTGGTGTAAAAATATTAAATCTTGGGACCTATTTCATGTGTTTCAATCAAATTAATTAAATCGGAAAATATTATGCTGTTATAGAATCTTATAATGCGTTTTTTTTTTTATGTAATACATATCTTGTTTATATGTAGGTATAGAAAAAGAATTTAAAAAACTTGCATATTAGTTGAAAACTGTAGAAATGTATCGGTGTTTCTGCAAAATAATTTATACATAAATTGACCCTGTTACTAACGACAAAAAAACACTCAAATAATATTGTATAAATATTAGGAATCTAATGTACAAATTTAAATAATTAATTAAAACATCATCGGACAAAAAAAAAATCCTAGAAAAAAAAATCATACAATATTATGTCTCGAGGTATGGTACTTGAGCAACTTAAGCTTATTTTTATTTTTTATAATTTTTTTTTTTCTTAAAAAAAGCTTTGGGCTGTGAAATTGATTATAATATTGGTTAACCTCGTACGTTTGAATATGTATCAAAATGATTCATGAACAAATCAACTTATTTGCATGGCTTTTTCCACGATTAAATTTTCGATGATTTGGTTAATTTTCACGGTTTCAGCACTCGTCTGACTTAATTCTACTCTAAATCCTATACGAATGTTTCTAGTATATTGCTGGGTTTAAGAATAATGCTTGGCTGGGTTTTGAATAATTGTCCAAAAGCTACTCTGAACTGTTTGCTCATACAGCAATAAAATACGAAATTCAGCGACGCGTTAAGCAGGGCTAACATATCCATCAACTCTCCGAATAAATTGTAACAAGTTCGGAAAAAACACCTTCCTAGTATTCCACTCAGCAGACCCAGTATTCCTTGTGGAAATTCCGTAGCGAGAAACAATAATAACACTGCGATCATTATACGACTCGTTCGATCCATTCTTTTCTTCAGTTTCATATTTCTGTTGCGAGCCATTTGCTGCTGAGTCGGGAGTCGCTTTGCTTTCCTTTCGGACGCTTCACTCAACGCGTTTATCTAAAAATGTAAATTACATTTTTTTTTTCACAACATACATTTTCTTGTTAACAAATTATTTTTGTATCTATTTTTTACAAAATTGTTGTTCAAACTAAATATTTTTAATAGTGTTGTAATAATAAAATTTACAGCTATTGAATCGTCCATTTGTTCAGATCTCAGGATTTTATTGAGTAGATAAATATTTAGATAACTATATTTATATTATAATACAACATAAGTTCGCTTTTTGGGTGTATCATTTATCTTTTTATCTTTAAAAATTGCATGCCTACAAGTATTGAATACACCACGTTAAAAGATGCCACATGATATCTCAGCTGGATATCTGGGTTGAAATCGGGTTTTCGGGAGGTGATAGAAAGTACCGAAATACTAAAAAAAAAAAAATACGAAAAAAAATAGGTATTTCCATTTAAAAAAATATAATTTGTATTGCATATGCGTGCGCAGAAAGGGTTATACATTTTAGATTCATCAAAATTGTGTATCTCGGTACTTTCTATCATCTCCCAAAAACCCGATTTCAATCCAAAGACATCCAGCTGAGATATTTTGTAGTATATTTTAGTCTGAACATACTGTATAGTAGCAGAGCGTCATAAATTCGGTGTGAAGTTTTTTTTTTTTATTCTTAAAGATTATTTACTGTGTCTATGACTATACATACAAATTTAGTAGGTACTTTATGGGTGGTCTGCAGTATAAGATAATATTCAAAACCACCCGTTAATTTTTGTTTAAAATTCATGTTTAAAAGAAATTTTGAAAAAATAACGTTTCACGTTTAAAAACATTATAACGGTTGTACAGAAATACATATTTTAATCAATTACAAAACACCTTATTTTTATCGAATAAATGTAAAACTTTTAATGTTATGTACTGCATAATTATTAAATGTGTCTATTATTGTCAATAGCTTGTGGTACATATTTTCTTACGCATAATGTATACAGTCTGCTGCATGTAATAATTGTATATTCATGCGGGTTGTATGGCGTCGAACTTGGAATATTTCTCGAACTCTTTCGTGTTTTTCGTATAACATTTCACTCGTGAATCGTATCGAAAGCTATGGACGTATGTATAAGAGGAAAGCGTGAAAAAGAATGGTACGCATGAATCCCAACACTAATCCATTTGTCTAAATCCGTTCACCGGTGATCAGCACGATACATAAGTCTCGTAATAACGATACTGATAAATCAGTCCAACATTCCATATTAAAACATACCACACAAACTATGAATAAAATAATCCATTCAATAGACTCCCAACATTAGGAAATGCATCAAATGTTGGTTTCTTTTTTAATAATCTGTCAAATCTAAAACGTCATTACGTAAATCACTAATCTGGGTAAACAGTAATAATTATATCCACTTGTTTATGTTATACGTTATGTTATATGTATCATGTTTATGTACCACAACTATATGATTATATCACACCCATTTTGTATTACGACATTCTGTAAACTATGTTATCATCAATCTGCACTTGAGGCTACCAGGCGTTTATTCAAATAAATAAACAAAATAATAATAATTTGAACATACCAATGATATCGTTACGACCGTTAGTATCAGACAGGGCAGCAGCTTGATGATGACGGCGTACGTCCACAGGTGTATCATGTACAACAGCTCATGATTTACCCTGGCCAACGTGCTCAGACCCAAGTGGTACAGCGTGGATACGGTGCCGTTCTCAACGACTTTCGTCTCCAGTATTTCGAACACGAGAAACGTCGGGCTGCAAACTATGAACGGCAGGAGGTACGACAGCTTTATGGCGATGCCACACCGCCGATCCGAGCATATTGTGTGCATGGAATTGGGCAACCTGTTTGGACACGAACGGCAATGAGCGAGGAGAAAAATAAATCGTTTTCGACACTGCATCACGGTATTTTTATTAATAAAATAATGATAACTCTCAAACGTACAATAGATATACAATTGTATATTAAACACGTTTTTTGAGGATTATTACTACTTGGGTACCTACCCGAAGTATATAACAGAATATTATTATAATGTTTGCGTTGATTGCGATCGGGGAGCGCGAAGAAAACAATCCCAACCGAACCCGAGTTAAATCGAAAGAGGTCCCAATTGTTGTGGTAGGTACGACGATTATGATGGCTGTTGATTAATGAACGTTAGAGTTTACTAGACTTTTTGAAATATATTTTATAAATTAAAGTACATATTAAAATATTGTCCTTTTTGAGTCCTAACTAAGTTTTATTTTTCAAATAAAACTATATAGATTTGTTTATAAACTTAACCAATAATGCATTTTAATCGCGTCACAATAGTCTAATTAAAATTTTTAATAAATAGGTCAATGATGACCGATGAGTATCATCAACATTTTATTTTAATAAGATGGAAAATCGTGTTTATAGCGTGGTCCTTGTAGATAAAATAATTATTTACTTTTAAATTTTAATACTTATTTTTAATTAATTATGAAACTGTTTTTAATTTTATTTTAAATATTTAATTGAGAAAAAATAATTCTAAATAAGTGGAATTTAAATTAAATAATACGGCTAAAACCCTAAAATATTTATACATTTTAAGCCCTACACTGAATAACACTATAGAATATCGATTATATACCTATGTAGTATTATAATGTTACTGTAATATAATATTTTGTAAGCAAGCTGATTGAGAAATTGATTAATTTTAAGATGTGAACCGCAACCAATGACAGTTAAAACAAGCGTGTTGTCTTTTAAAAAATGTATACGTATGTATACAAATTCATAACAGTAGGTCCTATCCACTTTAAAGTCAATACGACATTATTTCTTGTACATTTAAATTTTAAATATGCAGTAAAATAACTATTTTAAATTCGATAGTATTGTTATTACAATTCTTTGGTCGATAATATTTGGTTCTAGACTTCTAGTAAGGATTTAAATATTTTTAAATATACAAGACGGATTTAAAAATAATTGTATTGGACAATACACATTATCATGACAAAAAATTTCACTTTCAAAAATACTACTGGAGTATTTTGTTTGATGCAAAAAATTACAATAAGTATAAAAATTCTTTACACTTTGTGTTGAAATATTATGTTAAATAGAAAAAAAAGAGTACCAAGTAATGTTACATGAATAATAATACGTCACATACACTTTAGTATTATATAGTAGTATATATAGTAGTATACTATATTTTTATAATAATAAAAATGTATCACATGACATTATTGTCGTGCACATAGTGATACTTTATAATATCATGCTAAAAATAATTGTATTCAATTATCAAAAGAAATATATCAATACCGATCTCTGTAAGAAGCCATTAAAGCATCGTAAAATAGCATTTCTTATGCAAGTTTAAAACATATCAATTCATTCTAATACATATTAAATACTCATAGATCCTAAAAGCACTTTTTCTAAATGAACACATCCCCAAGTATGATTATAATTAGTTACTACAGTATTTGCCCCGATGCCTAGTGCGTGAAGGATCGAACAAAGTCTACGTATACATGAGTATGACAAATGGTCGTCCGTGTGCAAGAATGTATGTTCTAACAACTTTTTACCTAAGTACATTCCTATGTGTTTTGGTGTTGGTATTATAATTTTGTTCACCCAAAGCTTAAATCTGGGATTAAATCGTTTTACGTAGTCATAGCATTCGTGATAAATGTACGTTAAGCCCCCAACCATATAGTAATATATTATGATTAGATGTAACTGAGATTATTGAAATTTATCGATACAACATAATATGTACCTATACAAATACAAGTCCTATAGCTAAAATGACCTCTTTGATGTTTTGAAGTGGAGAAACTGTTAACCATCAATGGATATTTTATATTTATACATTTTTTTGTGTGTTCTTGAGTATAACATGACATTTAGTAGAATTTACTCTATTTCATAGAGATTTCAGGAATAAATTTAACACGAAAAAGTGAAAAAGCTATTCCAAGACCACATATGAAATGTCTTTTGACACAATATTAACAGCCTTTTCGTATAGTGTTTATTATATACGTGGTATCAAGTAAAAACCAAATGAGTTTTTAGTTTGTGCACAATAAAAGTTTCTATAAACTTGGGTTCGAATATTTATTTAAAGTATTCACACATAGAATGTACCACATCTATTTCTAAGAAAAAATAAAAATAGTATATGTCTCCGTGTATTTATCAACCTATGTTCGGAGTCGGAGTCAATAATATCATAAAAGTTCTGAACGAATATACTTATTATTGATAAGCCATTAAGAGAAGGTTGTTAACTGCTCCGGAAATTAGAACTATTTAAACATTTTTTTTTGTTCTTCGTTGTTTAACGTTTTTTATATAATTTTTAAATCATGAAGAATCAACGTACCTTTTTAAAAGTGTGATATTTTGTAATAAATGTTTAATCAGTGGTTTTATACGTTTCAAGACCCGTGTTAAAACTAAAACGTAGTCGTTTATAGCTAATATTTTTACTCCCCATCGGAATGCATTAACCTGAAGAAAATATGATCTAATATACATTCGCTTCATTAAACCTGTGGGGAAAAAAATTACGGGAAAACAATGATTTTGTCTACATATTCTATAATAAATTCATATTATTTTTACTATTGTAAAATGTTTCGCGTGTGCCAAAATATATGAAGTATGTGAAATAATCAAATGTTCAAAACAGATAACCAGCGTTTATTTAGACAAGTTGTACTCTATTAACTCCATTATGATTGTATATATATATATATATAAAGAAAAGTTCCTTCTGACTATGACGCGTTTGTAAGTACCTATACACTACTTTCACACTCAAAACGCAAAACGAAGAATTATTATTCGTCTGAAAAATGCGCTACTGGCCATTGCAGTACCGTACGATGGGTTATTAATATAAACGAGGCGAGTTTTTGCGTGTTATAAATTATAAATAGTTTCTAGGCTTCAAGCCCATCGGTTACCATCATCCTCCCGCAGCAGTAGTGCACTTTCTTTTCGTCTCGCAACATGGCTAGCATGGGCCTTATGCTGGCTGTTCTGCTCCGTCAAAGGGACATGACGTACACATAAACGCTGTTGTGTATCATATAATATGTATGATGCGAGGCGAGTTGATGCGCAAAGAAAGATGGCGAGAAGACTTAATATAATAGGTATTGACTACCTACACGTAGAGATAACAAACTGATTATAATGTCAGTAGAATATACCGCGTGAGTGAGTGGAAAATGCAGATAGTAACGGGCAACGGAGAAGTGTCAACGCAATAAATTTGAGAAAAAAAATAGCGCACTGTTAATGCAATATTAACAACAAGAATTAAAAAAAAAAAATAAAAATAATGATGGATTACAATGTAATATTATTATATGGGTTGGGATTTGACAACATTCAAAGTTGAGTAAATATGCGCTGTAATATTACCTTGCCTATAGCTACCGGCACATCCCTAAATGTGCAATAAAAACAACAAAATACCCACTAATAAATTAATGTTTCGAACTTTCAACACATCTCAGAAACATATATTTTGTGTAAACGTAGTTCATTAATTCATACTTCTAAGTAATTAATAGCATATACTTTTTATATTTACAATATTTAAAGCATATGGTCAATCTAATTATAATCCCGAAAGGCAGTAAAAAACTGAAGTAAAATTTGCAATGTTAAAAAATGCAATGATTTCAACCACTTGGTTGAGAGTCACACATGGTGGTGATTGACAAAAAAAAACTAAATAAAATCAGCATGTAACAAGATAATTATCTGCCACTTATTTTTAGATTCTGAAAGGAGTGATGGAATCTATTGATTTCACAATGATGTGTTTTTTTTTTTCATTTTTTTTTTTTTTGTGTCTTTTTTTTGTGTTTTGGGGCAGTAAAAATGCTTCGATTTTCTTAAACAGCAACTTTTCTGAAAGGAAAGTGAATTTAGATAATACTTGGGCAAGTTAAAAATCTAACTTTTTTAATACTTTTTGAAAAAATCGAAAAAAACGATAAAAAAATTATGAAAAAACGGGAAATTTTACGCAAATTCACGTTTTTACAAATAACATTTTTTTTAAATGCTTTAACTCAAAAACTAAAAACCGCAACAACTTGAAACTTTCACTAAATCTTTATATTGGTATTTTCTATACATGGTTAAATCTTCAAAGTATTTTGACATATTTTGACTTATTTATACACCATTTAAATTTTCGATTTTTGTAAAATTTTTTTTTTACACATCTATAACATTTAATTAGCTGGCCAAAAACTCTCGAAAATTTAATACAAGGCTTATAATAAGCTTAGCTTATCGTCACTAAAAAATATTGGAGATCGTTTCACTCAAATTTTTTTTACAAGCCCATAAAATTCAAATTTGTATAAAACATGTTAAAATCGCGATAATTCCCAAATTATTTTATAGTTGAAAATTCATAAAATTTTTTCTGTTTATATTTAATGTTCAAAATGTTATCACTAGGTTGTCCATAATCTAATCTTCAAAAATATATAAAAGAAATATCTACCAGACTTAAAAGAAAAATTTTATGACTGTTTGAAATTTAAATTTTTACGAAATTGCATTATAATTCAATTTAAATATAAAATACTTTATTATTATATACACATTTTAGACAAACATATTTACTCCGTTCAGAATCGTTATTCGTATACAATGATATCTGTCATTGCATTCAAATTTAACAAATCCATTGTAATAATGACCTATCCTATAAACGAGGTGCACTCCACCCCCAACTGTACAGCAAGACGAGGCCCACCCGTTCTTTTTATCTATGAATTTCAGTTTTTGTTTACTACAGTATCATAATACTGGCAAGGTGATTCTATTTTGAATTGAATTTTTATATTAATGAGTTATCCATGTTATTATATTGTAACAAATTTATTATTTTTATACGAATCTGCTTCGGAGATAAGCAGTTCTTTACTATTTTTATTTTTTTGAAACATTTTCAACATTCTCATGAAAATAGTGTTGACATTAACCGTAGGCAATATTAGACATTTAAATTATAGACCAGGCTAAAATTTTAACCCCTGGGTAGATAAAATGTATTTTATTTTATGAACAGTGGTTAATAATAGTCAATGAATATTATTTCCTCAAATTTACTCTGAATCAAGAAGAATTTTTCTTATTCACTCTTGCTACTTGTTGTTATAAAATTGTCAATTTAAAAAATGTAATGTTTGTAAATTACTGTCATGCAAGACTAAATTGTGAATAATTGAATGATTGTAATATACATAAATGTCAAAATAAAAAATAAGTAATAATAAGTTTTTCAAGTTACATTCAAGTTCTAGATTTTTTTCAAAAGTTGTAATTATAAAAGTTATTTAATATACCATCAACATATTATTAAGTTTTTTCTAATATCGTTTGCTCGCTTAAGTCAAGTTTTGTACAATTTTTCTTTTGAAATTAGTGTTTACACTTGTTTTGTTTATTTTTTACATAGCTACGAGGCCTAAGCTCGTTATTAGAACATAAATATTATACAATACACAATAATTTTTATATATAATAACAGACATTATCGATTTTTATTAATCAATTACAAATCTAAAAATAAAAACAATAAGGCTGTAAACAATTTGTATTTTTATTTTACATCAATAGTTTAATAATTAATATTAATTTCCCATTAATTGACGCCTTGTCGATGTGCAAAACATATGCGGCTAAAACATTATAATACACCAGTTTTCGCATAGTCCTTTCTTATAGAATAACCAAAATATGTTTTTTCCAAATTCTACTGATGATCTACCGTACAATCACCATTGGACGTAACAGTATGTGTTTCGTTTCCAAGGTAACTGAGACCTACACTGTCGCCCTTTACAGACAATGAAATATCGCCAGCCTTTTGATCCGTGTGGATTCTGATTTCCATCCGTAATAGCAAGTTTGTGTAACAAAACTATATCATAGTAGCCTAACCTACCTGTTTGATATTTCAGAGGCCATGTTGAGAACTATAACATCCCGCAGTTTCCTGTTTATAATATATTATACTGTTTACATCTTCATAAATAAAACCACAACATATATTTTAAACTTTAACCGTGCATGTTTGTTTTTAGTTCGACTTAATATTCTTTACACAGCAGTAAACAATAAGATTAGTAAGGTTTGTTAGTAAACTTTGTTGTGACAACCGGGGGTGGTTTGAAACTGCACTTACAAAAAATGTGTAGGTAGTAGATTAACTAGGAACTCTGGCGAGTTTGTCGAGAAAATGTTAGAAGTTTAGTTGGTACAAAATTGAGGACAACTTAATTAATGGTGATGAAATATGCTGCTGTATGGTGGTCAATGTTATTATTAACCTACACTCCCAAAAACATTTGTCTGAAATCGCCTCTGGTGATACGCAGTGTAATACATATAACGTTGAACATCGTATACTCCATATTTCGATATCATAGACGGTAAAATAAATTAAAATTCAAAATAGTCTTCGTGAAAGATCTGTATACATTTCAATTCAATAATTGGACTAGGTCATTTTAGACTATAGCTTTAATATATTTCTCATGACAATCACCACATCATAATTAATTTTTAAGCCTTTGTTTTTGAAGAGATCATGTTTTTGACATGTACCTATATGTCTTATAGCTGGGGGTCATTCTGTTAATTTGTCCGACACCGAGAATGTTACCATGACGTCATCATCATGAGGGTATCGATATTTTCGACAAAAACATCGATGTTTTAATAGTTATATGAAAAATTGTACCTATTTGAATGCCTGCTACAATTCAAGAATGAGGATAGTAGTCAGAAAGTAGTCAGAAAAAAACTCTTTTAAAATGATAATATAATATTAAAAAACATAATTTTGTTTTTTTTTTCAATACATCGTAACAAAAATATCGATGTAGGATTTCGATATATTAGAAAAAAACACAGTCTAAGAAGATAAGGTCCGACAACTCTACAAAATAAGTGTACCGCTTGTGATGTCAAAAACGTTTCCGCTGCTGACCACTTTATGTAAAACGTTGCTGTTTAGATGTTTTTGAGGTTATGTAATAATTTGTATTATAATATTGTTATATGTCTGTAGTGTTTGCAAATTAACATTCAACATCTATATGATCTATGTAATATGTTACTCAAGTCTTAATTGTTGTAATGGAAAATTGGAAATGAAATATAGCTTTAACCACGGTTGAAGCAAGATGGTTTTATAAACCATAACGAAACGTGTCCTTAGAAGACTGCGAGTATATATTTTTTTTACAACACGACTGAAAAAATGGTATTCAACCTATATTTCTTTATAAGAAAAAACTAAGAGTATCTACACTACATACAAATACATCGGTACATGTATATGTCTTGTTTCTACTGAATATAGTTGACATATACATGTACCGATGTATTTGTATGTAATGTAGATACTCATAGTTTTTTATAATTTTAAATTTATTTTTATTTTTATTTTTCATATTAATTCATATTACTAAATTTCAACATACGTCTTACATTATAGATCTCGAAAGGAATTACGGTTCATCTGGGTTATAATTGTTTAGAGTTTGGACGGGATTATGGATAGGTTTTTACGATATGATTCGTATTTTTTCTTATATAGTAACACAGCAGGAATCGCGCTGAACGAATCACACCCTGTATGGAGACGCAAAAGAAAAGGATACAAAAAATATTTAAATTTGGATGTTTTTTTTTTTTTTCATCGCACGCGCGTTCTCTATCTTATTTCATCCTTTATACGCGAATCGTGTAAGTACTTGGACAACATATACAGATGTGATACGTGCGAATTAAATGACGTGTTTGGATGTGTTATATACATGCGTTATATATATATATATATATATATATTCTATGTTGGTGGTGTGTAGAAAAGCAATAAGTAATAAAGAAAAACGAAACGCCAACAAAATCAAAAGTCACCTGAATTTTAAAAAGCAATTTAAAACTCGTATTACTAGACGTCTCTCTGGCTATTCAAATTTATCGGGAGTGGCGTGATAGGTCTGACGCCCAGCAATAGGTACATATAATACAACACAAACACAGACACACACACACACACACACACACACACACACGCACGCACGCGCGCGTACACACACATACACACACGTACACATACGTACACATACGTACACACACGTACACACGTATACACACACACACACACGTACACGTGCACACGTACACGTACACACGTACACGTACACACACATTTTTCTGTTATTTTGTGTGTAGAAAGAGTTCGCACTCTAACCGCTAATAGTCTAACCGCAGAAGATACAGCCACCTACGGCTTTTTTGTTGTATACCAATATCAGCATAACATAAAAGTATTATATAGGTTATTTTTTTCTCGTTTAACACAGCGAACAACGTTATATTAATATTATGTATAATTTCCCCGGGAAAATACACGAGTTTGATAACATTCTGAATTTTGATACAAGCAAACCAAAAAACAAACAAATGCCACATCATATATCATCATGTATAATAATAAGTATGTGTTTATCCTTTCCGAGGGATTGTTTGCTTTGTGCGCGTTTGTTTTGACGTAAAAAAAAAAAAAAACTTAAGTGCATACGCTCGAGAAGTTTGCTCGCCGTGAGATAGATGAACGGTTTCATGTCAACTTGATTGGTCGGAATTTAAAAATATGAAAAACTGTTGAAATAATACTTTGTTGTAATGTATAATACCTTTAATTAAACATTTTGTCTCTTTGTTTATTATAATTTATAACCCATGAGTTTACATTTCATTGGTTTTGCATTAAATTGTTGAAAACATTTCATATAGTCTAATTAAAAATACTGCAAATTATTCCAACGAAAGGTTTTCTCTTTTTTTAAGTTGCCAATTGAAAGTACGTATTTCATTCATGAATAGTATAATGTTTATCATTTATAATTTATTTAATTATGTACAAATTATTTCTGTTCCGTTATTTTTGCATACTGATCCAGTTTAAATAAATTAGTTACAATTTATCTCATTTGAATAACGATTTTTACAATGAAATAAGTGAATAAAATAAGAGAATAATATATGCATAGCGTTTTTAGTTTTATTCATTTTAGAGAGAATAACTTGTCAAAAGAAGATTCATAGTAGCCGTTGTCTAGGTTTTTTTTTTCTTTAAAATTAGAAACACATTCATTTTATGTGTTTAGGTCAGATATTATTTTATTGATTTTTAATTTAATATGATTATAGGACTACATTTAAAATAAATATTTTAGTATTTCAAATACAATGCAGGTAATGCCACATACATTTTTTAAGATTAAAGATAATTAATACATTTTAAAATTAAAGCATAAAAATATATTTCTTTATACATTTGTATACCTACTTCACTTTACATTTCATTATTTATGTTTTGTTAATTTAACTGTATATAAAAAAAAAAACCTAATAAAAAATATGAATACTTATTTGTTAATTTGTATTACATTACTTATTTTAAAAATTGTTATTTTAAAGTTACTGTAAAAATGTATAAATATTTATATTCAATTTCATTATTTTTCAAGTCTCAAAAGTCAGAAGTGTTGGAATTAAAACTTGACATTTTACCAATTATTTCAGAAATTCTCTTCATTCTTATTTTTGAACTTGAAATTAATAACTACAAATGTAGTGTAGAAAAATAAACATACGAAATCGTAATTAATTTTAATATAAGATTTCGTTTTAAATATCGTTTTATGTTGAAAAATACGCTTGTCCCACGTTATTACTTATTATATAGATATAACACAGAACTAGTAAAACAGTTGTACAATACTATGTACAATAATGCACATGACACATGAATGAATACAGTTATGACAAAAATTATTTACTTACTACTAAACTTATTTGTGAAAGCTACACTTTATTCTATGTTATATTATCTTTTATGCGATTATTATGTATAATGGTGCATATATGATTATTACAGATTATAACCAATTTACAATTGTTCAAAATAAGGCAAATAAGAAATTTATAATTGAATTAATAAAATTTTAAGCCGTATATGGTCAAACCATGAACACTGCATTTTGTTCTACGGAAATGCGAAACTAGGTGCGTGTTTTCTATTTTATAATAAATATTTGATTTCGAAAGAAAAATATAAACCGCTCGTTATCATTACCTCCACTACAGACATTATATCTAAAAAGCTTTTCGGTTTCTAAATATAAATATGTATAATTATCGATGGACATAGTAAGTTACGGGTAAAATGGATTACAGAGCGATCTATATATGACTCGGGCAGTCGGGCCACTTGCACTTTGCTCAGTGTAAAGGGTATGGTATTGAATATGTTTCGTTCGACGCACTGTTGAATTGTGATTTCAAATTAATTAAGAAGAAACGTAAAAATCAGAATTTTAAATTTGATTTCAAATTTGTATTTTTACAGTTAAAATATCAATAGTTATAAACAAATTTATAGTAACCTATCAATAAACCAAGTTTTAAAGTAAATTTCAAAATAATTTGAATGCAAGTTATTCGATGCATTGTATATTAGCAAATAACTAACTACACTAACCTGCTATATTAAATAACTTATGAAGTAATTTATAAATTAAATATTTTTTCATGGTAAGAGTTGTCATAGAATATCTTGAGTGTTGAAATGTCGAAATATTCTTACGTCGATTGCAAATTTAATTTATGAGATAACATGCTTCAAAACACAACACGTAGTTGATTGCAAATATGGTAATTCAGTTATATATGTAAAACAGAAACATGTATATTTTAGAAGAATTATATAATATAATATCGTGTTTCATATATTTTTAGTACAAAATGTTTTAAATTCTATTATTGGTAGGTAATGTGTACGATCGAATGTGCAAAGTGGCATCTAATTATTTATAATTTACATATATATCGTTCAAAATTGTATAAGTTAACCTGTATAATATATAATCTATTCTTCAAGTATTGCAGTGCAGTATCTAAGCCGAAAGTTAATACTCACTACTGCCAAAAATTAATATTTTGATCGATAAATAATACAGGATGAATTTAAATTACTAAAACCATTAAATCAAGTGCACCTTGCTGGATCAAGTCGATACAATTTGTCATTGAATATTAATTATGATTAAATTTATTTTAATGAAAATTTAATTATTATTTAATTATTTTGTTTTTATTCTTAACTCATTGTTGTTGATTTTTTTTTTAGTAAGTTATTACTAATACATTATAACTATATGTCTATATTGATTGAGTGTGATACAATCAAAATATATTGTATCTATAACGAAATATGTTCGGAAAAATTGTGAAAAATATTCCGGTTGAACTGGAATCAATGAAATAAATAATCCAACCTTTTTCTAACCGTCCATTGTAAATTATTATTAGTTATATAGTATAATAGAGCTAAGTCTATAACTAAACATATTGTCATCACTGATTATTAATCAGTGACACAACATAAAAAAAGAATTACTATTTCTGCATCGAAATTATTTTCAAAGAAAGGATAAAAAAAAAATTCCTCTTATACGCCTGTTATAAACCAATATTAACAGATTGTATGTAAGTATATAAAAAAAAATATATAAAGTGTCATTTTCTACCATTTTTCTATTTTTTGTAAATAGTATTATAGATTAAAACTTTCAAAACTTTATGCAGGAAGCTAAATTAAATTTCTTAACTCATAGTTGTATAACTTATAAATGGTAATGGAATTCATAGTTGTAAAACTAATTGATAACTATTTAACTAATTAAGAAGTATGATATTAAATAATGCATATTACAATTTAAAATAATTAGTCTACCTTATTTATGCATTGATATAGTAACTTTATAAAATATTAATGAAAGTTAAAACCTTTATTTAATCACATTTTCATAATTATCCTGCTGAATATTTATTTTGTCTATGTGTGTCAGGTATATGTTTACTTGTGTGTTATTGCACACTTTTTTAACTGTGATTTTATGTTTATCTGGTGATTTTTTAGCTAAAAGTATAAAAATGTAGGTTGTTATTTAAAAATTTTAATGAAAACGTCATGTCTTGTACAGGTACTTGAATAGGTACGTCAGTATTGAGTAGAACGTTTGTTTATACATAATATTTAATATGTATATATATAAATAAAAAAAATGACTTAGCAATAGTGGCAGTGACATATAATTATATTTCTGGGAAAAAACTGTCAAGCAAGTGTAAAAGAATTTTTTTTTTTTAAAAAAAAAATAAAGAACCGGATGGGGACTCGCTTTGTTGTACGGTGGGGGATGGAATGGACCTTGTTCATAGGATAGGTCATTACTTATTAATAATAAGTTATTATAATTGATGTGTTATATTTGAATGAAATGATAGGTATTATTGTATACGAAAAACGATTATGAATGGAGATGATTTGTCAGTCTAAAATATTATAATATTATGTCAATTATTGCTTTTAAAACACATAAAAATTATTGTGCCTATGTATTTTAATAATTAATGTAATTTTTATTACATTAAAAAAACTTCTATAGAATCCTCTATTCAATTTTCATTTATTTTGACCCAGCACAATTGTTTATATCAACAGTTGTAAAAAACAAATTAAAAAAGCGTATACTTCAAATACCTATAATAATAAAATAATAAATAATATATAAATTAGCTTAAAAATTTGTAAAATATTTTTTAAAAAAAATGCCAATCTATATACAACTGGTTAAAATTTCAAGTTTCTATGACTTATACTTTTTGAATAATAACAAATATTTAAAACTGTTTGAGGATAAATCATTATATTATGCAAATTCATAAAATTTAAATTTAATATTTTATATTTTTTCTGAAAATCCGGTAGAATTTTGTTTATAGTTATTTGAAGAAATATATATGGCTAATTTTGTGTTAAAATTGTGAATCTTAAGTATAAATATTAAAAACTTTAAGAATTTTCAACTACAAAATAACTTATAAATAATCGTGATTTTCACATATTTTATAAAAATTTGAACTTTAGACTTATAATAAAAATTTGTGTCAAATGGTTTTTTGATTTTTAATTGAAATAATTAAAACTTATAATAAACCTTGTATTAAATTTTTAAAATTTTTTAGACAGCCACTTTTTTTTTATCAAATAGGTACATAGAAAAATCGAAAATTTCAATTGTCTATACATAGGTTCAAAAACAGACAAAATATTGGAAAACCTTAACATGCATAGAAAACGCTCACATAAATATCTGATGAAAATTTCAAGTATTTCCAGTTTTTTGTTTTTCAGTTAGAGAGAAAAAAAATGATTTTGTTAAAAAGTGGTTTTGCATGAAATTGCCCGTTTTTCCGTTATTTTTTTTATGGTTTTTCTCTACGCTTTTGAAAACCCCAAAGTACCAACTATAGATTCACTTTTCTTTTAAAAGAGTTACTATATAAAGAATTCGAAGCATTTTTACTGCTCTAAAACGTGTCGTCAGACACAGAAAACACAAAAAAATATACATCATTGTAAATTCATTACATTCGTGATTCTGTTTACAATATAAAATCATAATTTGTGTTGAAGTTCGGTTATATAAATCAATAAATGTATAAATGTCGTATCGCGTTGCATTGAAATTGGTGTTGAAAATAGATACTGTAACTGATGGAGTTGAATCCAAAAACTTTTGGTCTTAATAATTTTCTTCGTTACTACCTTCTTTATATTCATTTTTTTATTATATACCTACAAAATAACTTAAAACAATCACAAATATATATATATATAAATATACGTACCTAGTACCTACATAAATACGTGCATAAATTATTGCAGCGTCTACAGTTACATAGTAAATAATATATTGCAGCAAAGTATACGATCAAAATAGTATATTAATTATATGTACACAAAATCGACTAGATTGTGCGGGTTAAAGGTATTTAATGTATGTAATAATGTAAAATGGTTTACAAAATAATAAAATATATACTCTACATTATAAGTAATGCTGATGGCCTTGTTTGAACACTCGTACTCACTCAAAATGCACTTTTTAATCAAAAATAAAACACCAAACAAATATATTAACTGTATGTAGTATGTACCTATTCAAAGTTCGGTACATTTTAATAATTCACCATGTTTCCACATTGTTTATTTTTTCTGATTAAAATATTTTACAGATAAACATTATATTATCTATTGAACACGCATGCATGTACATACACACAGTATTATACAATTTTTCTACATGCATATGTGTATCGTATTTGCCGAACAATATTAATTTAACATTTTGTCATCCGTACACATTTTACGATCGGTGCTCGGGGTTCGTGATTCATATAATAATATTATTTTCTCGATGGACGCATGTTTATTGCGTGCAACACAAACAATACGTGTCCATTCACTATTATTATTATTATTATTATTATTATAATCATTATTATTATTATTATTATTATTATTATTATTATTATTATTATTATTATTATTATTTTACTACTACTGTAGTATGTAATCCAATAGTGAATCTTCTCTTGATTCGATGCGTGGGATTAACTGAATGCGGATCTCTTAATTACACTAAGGACTCGAATAATGACCGTATATTGTTATTATTATTATTGAAAATTCCATCGATGTAATACACTACGCATGCTATTATTGTTTTGTCGAATATTACCGTAACATATGTTTTTATTGAGATATTAAAACCAGACTATTCTACATCAACCGACCGCACAACGCACAATTACTGAACGTAAAGAATTTACCGCCGCCGTCAGTTTAAACACTACGGTTCCCGAAAGGCGAAAATGCACCGAAAAAGGTTCGACCAATAGAGAGGACGATGTCATGATGACTTGCTAACAAAATAAAATATCTGCAATAGGAGTAAACTTTCATTGTGTATAAATAATTCATGTAAAAGTTCCAACACACACTTAGAAGGTTCTTCAATTACGTTATTAAATCTATTATCGCAGCGTATCACATCGTAAGTTATCGTCGTTTTTGCGTATAATTGATTGCGTGAAAATTGTTTTCAACAATATTTTATAAAAACTCTAATAGATAAAAGTGAAGAAAAATGTTGCCGTTTAATCATCAGTTTATTTATCAGGTTCGAATCAGGTTGGTCGGACCACTAAAACGTTGTTGGATTTGAAGATAATCGAAATAATAAAATGACTACTGAAAGATAATTTCGAGTAGATATTATCCGCGTAATGTCATAAATTTATGTTTCACATAAATTTATAGTTTATATTTTTTGCGGAATATGGCATAAATATTTTCAAATGCACACTTAAAAATTATCGAACAATTTGAAAAATCAATTGACGCTCATATTTTATCACAAAAAAACGGGTTGATCATAAAAATAAAAAGCACTTTTAAATTTGTATAACAATAGCATTTTCCTCTTTATTTAATATAGAATCTAAGAATAAAAAAATAAAATAATAATTCATATTTCTGTAGATCTATGGGATTTTACTATTGGCGAACCAAGATATCTTAATTCAATTCATATATGAATAACTAGAGCCCCCACAAGGGGGGGGGAGGTTGTTGGACCTGGAATACAGGGCTCCGGCTATTTTAAGGGTCCGTTACAAAATAATTTGAAATTTTAATTGGAACACTTATTTTACATTAAATAATATTTTATAAAACATAAATTATGGTGTATAAATATATATAAAATGTATGCGTTGACTTCAACAATAAATTTCGGCGATATTATAACCGAGTTTACCGAGCTCAAAGGCCGTAAAGCAAAATTTTAACTTAAAAAAATGATTATTAAATATAAATTAAAAATACTTGCTTTTTTTTCATCTAGAAAATATTGTAATAAAAAAATAAGACACTATTATTATCAAAATACTTATGAACCTTGGTTTTTAATAATTTAAGGTAAATTGTATTATGGAAAGTTTTGAAAGGGGCACGGACAAACATTTAGTACAGAATTTGATGTGGGGGCCTTGTGAATAACATATAGTTGTTATAACGATTAGTAGAAATGAATATAGTAGCTCGGATACTACACACGCAGATGAGTCAACGTATATGTTTATGAATATAGTATAGACGTGTTGCAATATATATGTCAATGTAGTATAAAATGTGCATTAAACAGTATATAGAAGCAAAAAATAAATAATTGAAATACTGTTGTAGCCTTGTAGCTTCTTATTATACATTATTCTAGACGACAATAGTAGAGGAAAAACAATTGGGTTTACAGCAATGATTTGATTTTTTTTTTTTTTGTTGCTCATGTGGCTCTGACTCTTTATATGTTATCATATGAAAGCTTAATGATTCATGTTGATGATTTATAAATAGGTGGTTTTTTTTTAAATCCACGAATTTCATGTTTTTATTCATTTGGTTTTTAAAATATATTTAAATGTTTCAGAACACTCAATTGTGTGTAGTATATTATATTTTATTAAAAGTTTCATTTGTCCTTAATTTTTTTTAGAACTTAGAAAAAAAAATTCATTGCGGGTACGAAAAGAAGATATTAATTGCAAATGGATACCTTCTATAAATACATATGATATACATAATGTTTGTACAAAGTGTAACAGGAAAGTCTGATACTTTTTAATAACTTAATATAATTATTGTATTTCCTGAATATTTATTTTATGCCATGTGTAAACACTAAACACATAATAGTATAATATGTCGTTATTCGAATTCCAAATTGCATAAATTTACTAAATTTTTTTGTTTTTGTCATTTGATTTAAAATGTTATCTCAAATCTTCTAATTAACATTAAAACACTTGTTTTTAACCAAATTGGTTGTTTAAAAAATGTAATGATCAGTTACGTACATCCATGTCATCTAAATGCTGATATACATAACTAATCATTTCGTTTATTTTAACACGTCTTTGAAAAGTACTTTCATTAATTAACATATTAGGTATATATTAAATGTATATTATAGTTTACATTTCATCGATGAAATAAATAAATTCGAGATCTACAACTTGGAATTGTAATTAAAGTTCTATTAATAATTAAAAACGTAACCAACTAATTAACCCGTGTATAAATAATTTTAAAAACCCATTGATGTGTACTATTTGTATGCGATTTTAACTATATTTTAAATGATCGTATACTGCGACAAAACTGTCACGTTTGTCAACTATTTGAACGCAAACTATCTTGTAACTCATTCTAATATGACCGGAAAGCTTTTTTAATATTTTATTTTATGTAGAGATATTAATTTTATTTTATTTTAAAATCAAATTTTACAGATTGAATTTTCATAAACGAACAATCAATAAAAATACATGTGATAACAATAAGGAGTTGAATCGTTCATCATAATTATTTATTACTAATATAGTGCATGATTTTAAAAATTAATAAAACGAAAATAAAATAATGACTTAACAAAACAAAAGAAAACCAATTTCATGCTTTTTATTTATAAATTTTGTTCTGATTTGTATGGTAATGCAAACGTACAACGTATAATTATCCACAAGAAGATTTCTAATAGGATTAAAGCGTTGAAACACTAAAACGTTACTCTGTCCAAGTCCTGAGATTTGAAAGGCCCAAACGATGACTGTATACACTCACACGAAAATGAATACGTTTCTTTTGCCTTCCAATAGAGTCCAAAATAAGATTATGTTATTGAATTCATTGACGAACGAAATGTGAAAACTGTGTGCTGTAAATGGTTCAAAGGGAAGATAAAACACTCACGGTGGAATAAATACGACATGTGACTCTCCGTTAATAATGATATTGTAGAATAATGTGTTTCACGTTTATTTTATTACAATACCATCGTAGTCAGATAAACTAATGAGTCAAATATAAAAATGCAGACCGTAGTACTATATATAGTGTACAACCCATTATAATAATAATTATTGTACTACCAAACAAAGCACTATAAAAATAATTGCTGATTTTTCATTTTCTCGAATAGCGAAAATACATGTATCTGCAAATACAATTTATTATTGGGAAATGGAGCATTTACTACCAGAGGTATTATAGTACGTAATATTACTAACGGTTTTTCTGATGGAAATTAAAGATTTTACTGCTGTAACTAGAAATATTTCACGTGGACATTTAATAATTTGAAATGTAACATTTTTTCAGTAAATTAATTTTCGTTTCTCGTACTATTTGTCTAAGCTTGTAAGCAATCAATAATGATGTTTTGATTTTATTTTTCCAAGAGGTAGAAAATTTTGTTTCGGTAGATAATTTTCCATAATCCTTCTACTAATATGAATTCCAAGACAAATGATTAGTTCTCGGCTTACTGTTATTGTATTAGTGTGTAACCATTATTATCACATGTTAATTCATTACCTTTAATTTTAACGCATCTACAACAAATTATTGCAAAGTTCAATTATTATTATTATTATTATTTTCATTTTGAACTTTAAAATGAAACCCGAAAGATTTTGTGTACCTAATTATGTTTCTTTGCCGTTTTGTATTATTCTTTAATTTGTTAAAAAAAAAAGTTTTTTTCTATTCTCCTTAATTATGCATATTGTATAAAATGTCTACACTACTATTCCATACTAAACTGTTGGTGCAATTTCACTGCTCTTAAAAGTAATTGCAAGAAAAAAAAATGTTTTAAAAACACTTTTATAGGTCTCTTTGTTTAGTAAATGTAAAACGAATTAAATAATTAAATTATTCTTAATCTTTTATTGATTTGAAACTTTAACTAATATCCAACGTTATTGAAAAGTTTTTCAATTTTATATCAATTAATTTTATAATTTTATATATTGGTTGTTGCAGTCCATATTTCGTTATCTCTGTGTGATTATTTACTTATTTATAATCGAATATTTTATAAATACTAATTAAGATGACTGTGATATGATTATATAATATTCTTTAACAATCATCACCGAAATAATTAATTTCATGACGTTTTTTTTACTGTTTGAATGTAATTCAAAAAAATTAGACGTAAAATATTTACAGTCAGTATTATATTACAATAGAATACTCATGCACATTAATATAATATTATATTTTCATGGCCATTTTCAATTTCTGGTGAACTGTGAAATAGTTTAACGTTATTAACACTCGCAGGTTTCTCGGTCAATAAAATATGTGTAAATTTATTCTATTCCTTTGATAGTACCAACATTTTCAGAAAAATATTCTGCATCGAGATTAATATGAAATTAAAAAATATAAACGTTGAAAAAAAAAAAATTAATATAAAAATATTTATCATAAAAAAAAAGTAAAACATTTTTTTCTTCGACAAAGTGTTATGCAATATAATAAAATACTGTTATATATTGACTTCATATTATATGAAAATAATGTTTTGGGAAAATACATGAATTAACCAACGGAGTAAAAAAGATTTTTCGACAGTGAAAAATAATTTTGCAAATATATCATGTTCAATCAACCATCACTAATGATCTATCACACATTATTGTTAAAAAAAGCTTCAATCTATTTGACATTACGAGCGGTATTGTCATCATTCGGTACCAACAAATAACAAATAGAAACTCACTACTCGTATTTCGAATACCATTAACTAGTATTTTACGTAGGTTTTAACTTGTGGTCAAGAAGTAATAATAAATTATTATTATTAACACGTCAAACATCGTGTTCACATACTATACAGTTCAAAAATAATCTAAATGTCTTTGGATTTACCGTCATTTACCATTATAATAAGTTTAAAGTTACATAGTTATAACCTTATAAGTATTTTTAATAACCGTATAAATCGTTTTAATAGAATTATTCGTTAGTCATACATTTGAAATATTATTTAGACTACACGTGAAACTTTATTTAATTTAGTGATTGCGTATAAAAATCAAAATATTTGGTAGTAAACTGAAAGTTCTATAAATTATTTTTCGTAGCTTTCATATCTGTACCGCCTGTACCAATAATGAATATCAGCTAATATACTCAATGTAGCCAACTAATCTTATGCATGGATGTAAAATTAATTTTCAAAAATTATTCACTCGACAAAAGCTGTCCTAAGTACGATACTACGGTAAAGATAAGTCTTATGTATTTACATTTACTATTTTGTCATGTGACGGTATTATCAGCTATGAGAAACTGTGAAACAAATTGATTTCCCTATTTAAACTTATGTACTAAATCTCCGCTAGCTATATTAAGTATTGGAACAGGATTTGTGATACAGCTACATTTTATAATAATTAGAAATGGATACCTATTTATTTGTTGGTAATAATTATTTTTTAACATAATGTATTAGGACGGTTTGTATTTAAATTTATTCGATATTTGATTTGTAATTGATTTTAAATACATACATAATATTATACGATGGAATATTCAGAAAAAATATTACAATTACATAGAAAATACAATATTGCAATTCACAAAAATATGGTGACATATTATTTTACATAAATAATTTAAATAAAAACAGTTTGGGATTAGAAGTTTATCAATATTACTCCATCAGAGCAGAAAAACTAATCAGGGAGTGAGTCAAAACATAAACTTTCAACTTTTTATGAAGTTCATTTATGCTTTAATTATTTTCTAGAATCATACAATTCAAAATAGTTATAAATATTATAATAATAAATAAAATCCTTTCATAATCATTCTTCAATGTTGTGGTTAATTCCATATTTTCGATCATAATTCAGTATTATTCTCCAATTTTTGATGCTGAGTGGAGTAAATCATTTGTTGTCGTATTAGATTTATATCGATGAGGTTTATTATGCATTGAAAAATGTATTTATTGACTTTATAGGGATGTTATCTGCCAATAATTTATAAGAAAACCCCACACAATAGCTAATAGGTTATAAGAAGAAAAAATTGGATTAATTCACTACTCATCCATTTTTAGCTAACTTAATTTTATTTAAATTCGGGAAACGTAAATCTTAGAATATCTAAATCGTCCTTATTTATTAGTCACAACGTAAGTTGTTCATGGTTTTCTCTGACACAACGACTTGCAACATTAGTTTGAAAATGTACATAATTCCATATAATTTGGGATTGCACATGGCATTCCTACGCAATAATAAAATATTACGATGTGTTTCTCAATCCATTGAATCGAGGTAAAATTGGTTGTCTACATTTGATAGTACGAGTATTTTATAATGATGTAGGTTTGGCTGAAAATTGTTTTCGATGAAAATACCATTCTTTATCGTTGTTCTCAAATGGTATTCCTACACAAGCGTATAATACAATATAATGCACCTGCCCTACATCACATGATTATGATATATACCGTAGTCGCTAATCTGTCTGTGGAGCGAAACAACAACAAAAACCATTCCTGGACTATGTATTTTACTATTTTGACAGTTATTTTTTTAAATTTTTTTTATCAATCCTTTATTGACAATTTATCAGAAATACGCTGTGTTAGCGTTAAGAACACTTTTAAAAATATTGTTTAGCTGTGGAATATATTCGCCGATTTTTTTAGCAGAATATCATACCGAAACACAAGAGGGAATATAATATTTATATACGCTTCGGAAAAATGTATACATTTGCTTTGTTTTGGATCTACAAAAACTAATAAATTTAATATATTATGTTTTTTAATTTTATTTTTTATTGGAAAAATACGATTTATTTTATAGAATTTAACTTTTTATTTATTTATTCAGTAAGGATATTTATTACGATCTGATTCAGACATTAACGAGTTCAAATATATAAATTTAGTGTTGCATAATTAAGCTATTTTTTGAATTTCAAATAATATAATATCTTACACTTAACTAAATCCGAGTAATTATTTATTTGATTTTGATTTGTATATGAAACACAGTTTAAGGAAAAAATGTTTTATATTAACATCGTTGGTTAAATAGAATAATAAGAAATTTAGAGAATAATTTTATTAAATATCAATTAATGATAAATACCCGTCGGACTATAGAAAAAATATAATTTTGACGTAAGTGTACACGCATTATATTATTACAGTATTAATAATTGAAAAATTAATGATTAAAAATATTTTACTAAAATCAGTAATCACAAGTGCATTCGTTTACATGTTGAATTTTTCAGCCAGAATATAACTTCGGTTGCAAATTTAAAAAAGTGGTAAGACTCCTTGTAAGTTTATAGACAAATCATTTCACACGAGAGATTTTTCCATTTTTTTTCTCCTCGGGGACAAAGGGCAATTTTTCCTGGTCGTTTACCACTGGCTTCGGACGCGTTTAAATTTCTGATAAAATGTGCAACGTGTATAGCTGTTATATCCACATATCGTAAGCCACGGGCAATGAGAATTATTGCACGTGACAGCGATCCTCTCAATTACAATAAATATGCAAAGAAAAGAAAAATGCGCAGTGCGGTATAATAGTGAAGTTTTATGAAGCGGTATAACATTGAAAATAATTACTCACCAGTTTTCGATTTCTATACCTACGACTTTTTGAGGGCTACTACTTTATTTTAGTATACATTTTTATACAGTGACAGATAATGCAGAAACATTAATCGATCTAATGCATGTATATTGAATGGAATTCCGTGCGGCGAGATGCATTTCCCCAGCACCCCCCCCCCCATGGAATTTTGATTTCAAAGTAGGAGTTTTTTTTTGCGTTGATTTGTGTTCGGTTTTCAGCGTTTATGCAGTGAACCCTAATATTTTATGAGTTTTTTAAAGTGTAGCTGTTGCAAAAATGGTTACACCCTCGGAATTTTTGAGTTTTTAAAACGTCATTCGTTTGTGCTAGGTTTGTGATGAAAAAATTCATAAAAAATCAAGGTTTGTTGCACAAACGCTGAAAATCCGGCACAAACCAACACAACCCCAGCACAAAAAAGGCTCCTACTTTGAAATAAAAATTCCATGGGGAGGGGGGATGTGCTGAGGAAGTGTATCTTTCCGGGCACCCATATTCTCTTGTTCTTGTTTTTCTTCAATGCGAAGAGAAGAAGAACTTTTCCGTCAGAACTACTACATGATGTCGCATCTTTCAAATTATGCGGTTTTCATCTTGATGAAAAACATTTTAATTAGTTCACATTGAAATGCTAATCGTGTTGATTAGGTAAACTTAAATTATATATTCTTACATTAAACCGCGCAAAGCTGACCGCGCTTTGTTTGACATCCATTGACCGCGGCGAGCAGCAGTGCGGTCTGCCCGCTTTATGTTTAACCGCGCCTTTATAGTGGCCAACTATATTTTAAAACCAAATGCAGGGAACCGCCATAAATATCATAATATGCACTTTTCTTCGTAATCTGCTCACTGTCACGTGAAATATTATAGTTCTCATCCGTGAGGTAAGTATATTATTGTTATCACGATCCGTTACAACTGATATTACCATGTATAATATATACTTATTTATTTTTTTTAAAGAATTATTTATTTAAAGCTATTAGTTACATAGTTATATGATAATATATAATATATATTTTAATTTATATCATAAATATCTCATTATTATATGTTCATTTTTTTTTTCTTTTCTTCATTAACTATGTATGTCATTGTTTATATATTACCTATCATTCAATATCTATCTTCAATTTACTATGTTAAATTGTATATAGGTACAACTGTACTTGAGCCTTACAGGCGTTAATTCAATAAAATAAAATAAAAAATAAAAATAATATTATAATATCATAAATTAGGGCTCGGATGTTTATGCACTTAAAACTACTGTAATATGCATGCATTTATGTACTAAAAAATTACGAAATATGCAAATAAAATATGCGCTAAAAATTATAAAATATGCATTTTTAGTAAAAAAAAAAAAAACACCAAAATATGCACAAAAAAATGTATTATAATTCATAAATCAAAAATATTATATTTTTATTACCCAGTAGTTATTTTTATATATTATTTTTTTAAGTACAATTTTTATTTTTTTATTATTTTGTTACTATATTATTATGATTCATAATAATATAGTAACGAAACGACGAAGTGCGTTTAAAGCACGATCAGTGGCGGATCTACGGGGGGGGGGATATGGGGGATAGATCCCCTCCGTGGGCCGTGGATTAAAAAAAAATTTTGCATAAACATAATGTTTTCAACATCCCAATTGAAATAAAAACTTTTTTTTATTATTTCGTATAACCAAGAAGGATACACGTATCTAACTTCATATAAAATTACGGATACACACCTCGTGGCTTGTACTTATATCATGACCTGGGATACAGATCAACAGCTGCAAAATCTATTTGCTAATACTAAATGGTATAAGAAATAATAATTAAGAATTGTTAAATTATAGCTATAATCACCTATACATTTTTAATTATCTCTTCAGGTTTGATTGAGTGTGGCTTGGATTGTTAGTACTTAATAGGACAGGGTTATGATGAGGCCAGTAATATGAGTGGAAAATGTCGAGGTGTACAATCGTATGTTCAAACTGAATATCCTAAAGCTGTATATAATGATTACATTATATTTTGCTGCTCATTCACTAAATCTCGCAGTTTCAACAGCCAGTGACATACAACAAATAAGAAATTATCTAGGAGTTATTGAAAAAATGTATACTTTTTTTAATACGCCCAAGTACAGATTTAAAAAAAAAAAAATTAAAAAGACTTTGTGCAACTAGATGGATACATACTAGATATGATTCAGTGAATGATTTCTCTGAATTACTACCATATGTTATGCTTTCTTTGGACGAAATATCGGAATGGAAAGATTCGTTTGATGCTCCCATGTAAAGAAATGCAATTGATACTGAATTTTTAATTTCAATGTTTGTCATAAAAGTATGTCCATTAAAAGGAATAAAAATGTATTTTATTATCTTTTTATTTGTATACTTGTAAATAATAAATATATCACAATTAAAATTAAGATTTCTGGCACATAAGCAAGTTTTTGAAGGTAAATGTAGAATTCTTGTTATTAGATACCTATCTATTGATTTTAATGTATTTTTAATTGTTTAATTGTATAGGTTTTGAATGTTTATTTACAACAAATACACCTATGTCGTCTGAAGAACGAAATAGTTTCCAAAATCCATTGGAATATTATTCACCATTGGTTGATCACAATGTTACTACAGCTACTGCAGAGTTTAAGTTGTGGAAAACTAAATTTTTAAGAACTAATTCAGCTTAATATATACCTAGGTACATATTATGTACAAAAATATTTTATCCCCCTCCCCCCCCATGAAAAAATCCTAGATCCATCACTGAGCACGATCGATAAGATATGTTCTTTAAATAGAGGGATTTCAAGTTAAATTAGGTACATTATATGCACTATACGGTTACAGTTATATAATAATAATAAAATATGTTAAAACCGTCGTCGTAGAGTATGATAATCGAAAAAAGTGAAAACTTGTATACTATAATTGTAACACATAAACTACAATAACCGAGTGCGGTGCACTTACTTGACCACGATGTATCTCCACATGGCCAGGATGAGCGTGAGCGCTATGGACGTGGTGTGCAGCACCTGGGACACGTACGTGTGGAACAGCACGTACACGGCGCCCACGTGCGAGAACTCTTCCTTCTTGGCGGTGGACAGGTACATGTAGCACGTGAACGGCATGTACTCGACCATGAGCACCAGATCGGCCACGGCCAGGCCGCACAGGATCCGGTTGATTGGCGACGTGGCCAGGTCCTTGCGCGTCAGCACGGCTATGTTGAGCGCGTTGGCCAGCGCGCCGAACACGCACAGGAACAGGCTGACGTAGCCGTGGACGGCGCGGAACCGCAGCGAGTAGCTCTTCACGCTGCCGCCGCAGTAGCAGCTCGCCGATCCCGGGCCGTCGTCGTCGTCGTCGTCCTGGCCGTCGCCGCCCAACGTGATGTTGATCAGGTGCTGCAGCTCCTCCTGCGTCAGGTTCAAGTGCGCCATCAGCGTGCTGCAGTTCACCTTCATCTTGAACGACACGTCCGAGCACATGACGGTGCGATTACATACTGCGGAACCGGCGGCGGGTTCGTTAGGACCGGGGATGGAACAAACAAACAAAACAAAGTTCCCGATGAAAAGCACCTTTTTTACCGACCAGAGGCATACGTTTTTTTATTATAATACATAATGTTATCATTATTATTATTATTATTATTATTATTATTATTATTATTATTATTATTATCATTATTATTGTTATTATTATTATTATTATTATTATTATTATTATTGTTATTATTATTATTGCTATTAAATTGTTTTTAGTAATCGGAGGCGTGCTTGGGAATTTTGAACGAAGATTTTGTTTATCGATTATGCTATGACGTCTTGTTGGTTGTTATCACTCGATAAGTGGATTGCATCGTCTAAAACCCTGTCTCCCTGCCATATAAACGTTACAATGACCACATGAATAGATGATCCATTTAAGATTGGTAATTATTATTAAATACCTATGCCTAAATCGTAAATAGAGATCAATATAAAATAAATATATATTATATACAACGATGACTGTATAGCAAAATACCTTAATTAAATAGCATAAATTTTGTAATATAGTCGGTAAATAGTGGTTGAACAGTTATAATTGTATAGCCTATGGGGGGGGGATTGTTTAAACCCCTTAAACCCCCTTGAGCATGCCAATGTAATATATATATAAAATATATAGGTACAGTGTATTTCTTTCTTAAGGTAACACAAAATACTTCAGTCCAGTGACCTCGGATTGATATGGAGTTATCAGGATAGGGGGTAAGGAGTGCAGAAATACATCAAGATTTTCAAATTATGATTTCTTTCAAAGTTTGCATACTCAATACAACTCATATGTAATTAAATTGACAACAGGTGTTTTTAAGGGGGAATATCCGATTGAGTTATTAGCAAATTCCGTTGGAGCGTGTTGTTAGTAATGAAAATCGCGCAAACCACTACCTACTCTAATTATTATTATTATCTACAATTACGGTTATTTCTTTATAATCGTTCCTACTATCGGTTTATCGCTAAATAACAGCGCGACCGTGGCGTCGCGCCGCATCGGCGGCAGTCGATACTTTTCACATTGGATAACAATAACATATTAAATCTTAGTTCCTTCACAAATCACTCAATAATTAAAATATTTTTGATCTGAAAAATTATCCCGATTCAAAAAAGTAGTGACTGTATACTGACGTTGAGTATTTTTTCGTATTTTGATAAGTAAAACAAATATTCATGAAAAATCGATTTTCGTCTAAGAGTTAAATTTGAAACCTAATAATTAAAAAAATAAATTGTATATAAAAAATCGGCCAACGTAGGTATACCGAACAACATGTCTAGATTATATATTCAAAGTTACAGACTCCTAACTAAAAAACATAAACCAGTAGAAAGGAACTCAAATGGCAAAATTTCAATTTTTAAACGCAATTTACTGACAAAAAAATACACCAAAATTTTTTTAAATAATTTTCAGTTTCATCTTAAACCTAGTTTTAACTATAGGTAAACAAAATTCAACAATTAAATAAAAAAAACAATTATTAGATATTCCTCCTTAATACCACATTCAATAACATTGAATATAAATAAACAATAATAATAAGAAATAATAACATTCGGATGGATCAAATTTTTCTTTTTTCTTTTTGACCTTTTAACTATATGGCTCTATAAAATCAAAATTGACTGAATGACAACAAGTCAATGTTTTGATTTAAACCATTGCATTTTTCAATGATTATATTATGACTTTACAAATTTCCATAAAACTCAGCATATTTTTTTTTTACTCATATCATTCAAGGTCTTTATAAGGAAACACACTGTATATTTTATAATACCATAACTGTGCAACGGGAGTGCCTTAAAAAATGGATGGATTAGAAAGAGTGAGAACAGCCCTGCTCGACAAATCTAGGGAATTAAATTGCTGTTGCTATTTTATTTACTTACAAGCATCCGTGTAAAAATATGTGCAGCTTATGATATACTATTATGATTAACTACACCATCATACGGTGGCTGTCTAGTGTCTTCATATGCATACACTTGAAAAAACGTTTATTGGCAATCTTAAATATCTGCTATAAAGACGTATAAAATAAATATACCATTTTACCAAATGAAACCGCATTGGTCTACCGACACAATACAGTCTCAGTCTCACCGGCCGACGATTAACAACTAGCAACCAATCCAGATCCATCCGTTTATCATGGCACACTCTGTATTATATGGACCTACGTATACTATACCATTATTTATATTATATAATTCCCTATATACCAATTTACCGAGTCTATTATAGAATTTGTTTTTTACAGAAGCGCAACGTGGTACATATTTTTCCAATATACAACTTTTAACCATAAACCGTGTGTCAATATTGTTTCGTACGCCCGAATTTCGTCTTAGCAAATAACAGTAAAACGGTATACTCGTCACACGGATACTTGAATTCGTCTTGCTGTATCTCCGTCAACCCCCAAGTCGGTTCCCCGATATTATGGATTTTGGAACACAGCGCACCTACTCTTGTCAACGACTGCGGATCACTTCGGTGTTCTTACGGAATAAAATATTAAAATACGCTAACCGTACTAGTGTTAAAACTTTTTTTTACTACATAATATATTGTTATACTTTTTACATGTCGTATAACTCGGCTATAATGCACTCCAGTTTCGGCCAAACTCCAAGGAGTAATATTCTACCGCTAACAATAATGCATGGTGTTTTTTTTTTTTTGTGCTACGTTCAACTTAGACGTAGTTTGTGTTTTGTGAGCCTATGTTGTTATTATCTTTTTTTTTATGATAAAGTATCAACTCCTCGAAGCCCGAGGGAAGACTTTATTATATCGAAAATAATGAATAAAATACATTTAAGAGTAGTTACCGGCGATTTCATAGGGATTTTATTTTTCCCCAGCAATCGATATTTTAGTTATCTTTCTTCAACAATAAGTAATAACGGCTAGAACCATTAACGCACTTGACTCCACAAGAAAGTAGTAAATACACTGAAGCTATATTATAATGATTGGGTTATAGTGGGTATACGTGGATGCACGTAAATCGGTTAACGATAAATACTGTATTAATATCTATATTGTAGAACAGAAAAAATTATATTTCAAAAATCAATAAGACGACAAGATTTAAGCATAAATGTTCATTTTGCGACCAGAAATAACAAAAGAAAGAGGTACGTAATTCAGTTTCTGAGAACACGTGAACATTATAGTATATTATAAGATTGGGCGGGGATCCGTTAGTCGATTTTTCTTTAAACATGATTTTTCATCCTATTTGACGTGTCAAGTACGTTGCAGAGGTCCTCAAATATTTTCGTTTGAAATAACACAATAAATGCGATAAAAAAAAAAAATAATGGTTTTCGGGTCGAAATATCTCGAAGAGTAAGTACATAATATACCTACGTGGATTCGAAGAAACCCCATATCGAATTAAACCGGCGTCCACCGCGATAATATTATTATTATGTACCATCGTATACGACTTCGGTATAAGATTTACATCTCGAACAACTATATTAATGTTATTTTGAGTTCCATTCCGACAACTGACACAAGTGCGTTGCCTATAAGTTCGACATAATATTATGTGAGCCGTAACAAGTAATTTCATTTATATATATATATATATATATATATATATATATATATATATATCGCTACGACCCATTAATTTTTTATTCGATAAAACCAAATGCATTTACACATTTGGCATAAGCTATGATAATATATTATTACCCATTTGCTCGCAAGAAGGTAATGATAGTTAACAGGAAATATACTGACATAGTATATAACTAAATTTTGGATTTTGTGAGCATTTGTTTTATTTTTATCGATCCAAAACGAAGCTATACATTAATCATTATATATATTAAATTCACACAATATGGAATAATAATAAAAAAAAATTTCATTTTCATTTTCTATGCTACTTTCTTTCAGAAAAAGCTTTTTTGGGTCTTTTACACTTTTGATTTGATTTTCTTTGTTATTAATTTTACATGCAATCTAAGTATACGTATTTGAATATTTAAAATATTTGAAAGGTCGATATTTATTTTTTCAATGTGTTTTATAGTCGCAGCTTAATCGATTTGATCTCGTAATGCTTGATTTAATGGGTTAAATAAAAGTTAATATTCTACATTATTTTTTAGTCTTAAACATTATATTCACAAGTTGCGTTATAAGGCAGTTGATATAAAAATTTTAAGTATTTTACCATTTTTTTTTTTTTTTTTTTTTTACAATTTCTTACAAATACATAAAAATATAAAATATAATTTAGATATTATAAAGAAATATATTTACACCTACAATATAATGTTATTTTAACATTAATACGAGTATATTGTATTTTTGCTTATTTTAAGTAGGTAGCCTTGGCTTACTTTTAATTTTATTATCATTCATCGTCATTCGACATGTATATATTAAATAATAAGATTAAAACAAAACTAATATAAGGCTATTTTAGTTTATTTGGCGATGTATCAATAAATACTAGGTGTGTGTGTTTTTTTTTTTTCTTAGAATTGTTGGTGTTGGTTGTTTAGAGCTATTAGTGCTATTAGAAATTTCAGTAAACTACTTTCGCATTGATTTAATATTTTTGTGTTTTCTCGTCTGACGCATATAAATGGTAAAAAAAAAACACTAGTACATTTGACTGAGGCCAACCAATGAGTCAATAGTGTTCAATATAATATAATATATTATAAAACGACTGACGGCTAGACATTACAACTCATATTTTGTACTTGCCGATTTCGGTACAGTTAAAAGAACCGGACATACGCGTAGGGCACAGTGACTGGGTCCGCGATTCGACGCAGTCGGATTGCCTACCTGACCGAACTACTCGCTAAACAATGGTATTCTCTTGGATTGAAATGTCCATCACGCCTATCAATTCCACATGAATCGACCAACCGCTAGACATTAAAACTTTTATTAATAGGTATCAAATTTGTGATTTTCAAATTGGGACGCTGAACGGCAGACTTTAAACAACCGGACCTCCTGTGACCGTGTCTTTTCGCCGTAGGCAGAATGACCAACACCCGAATCGAGTCCCCCGGTAGAGCGAGGGGCGGGTTTGGGGCGCAGCCCCAACTAGACGAAGTCTAATATAATATAATATATTATAAAACGATGACGGCCGTAACTGAATTTTTAGTAGGTACCTCTGGCCAGCACAATGTATAATAAAATGATAAGAAGGCGTTATCGGTATACGTGATTCTTGTATATACAACGAAACAACGCAAAGAGCAGCGCGTGAAAAATTAGTACGAACTCTGAACGCGATTTATGAACCGCTTAGATGTAGGAGGTTAGGGGCTACGGTAACAACGTTTTTGAGAAATTATAGCTTTTAGTTTTTTATTTTTGCACGCAGCTCGTTTATCGCACGTAGGAACACGCACATTATATTATTATAGTACTTAACACAGTTTTTGTTTCGCAATTTCACCACGATATACCTTTCGGGATTTACGGGATTATTTCAGGCGTGAAATGAAAATTTGACAAAAACGGATGATGTTATTATATTACCATATACTTGATGAAAACTATGAACCGTGTTTGTTCTACTATCCGCAATTCGATTAGAATGGGATATTTTCGATATTTAAATTGAAACTTTTTTGAACTTTTCAAATTTAATGAGAGAAAATATTATATATTTGTGTCTATATGAAATTCAGTCACGTTCAATAAGTAAAATAACGAAGAAAGTTAACATTTTACTTTTTAAAAATTTATATATGAACAAGCTGAATTTCCCAACTTTGCCCAGGGAAATAATTGTGAGTATTCAACTTCGGGTTTAACTCTCTGTAGAAGCAATGACTTTTTTAAGTTTAATCACTCGGATTAACGATGAAGATATATTAATAATTTGTATTGTATTGTATAAAGTAAATATTAATTAATAATAATATTTGTGATTCTTGGAATGGGACTTTTTTTCACTGCTTTTTACCAAGCTTGTTATCGTTCTTAACCATTTTACCCCAAAAAAATGTTGGATAAAAATTTTTAATTATTTGTTAGAACTTTTTAATTTTTTAGTAGATGTCTACGTCAAATTTTAGTCCGATCCGTCCAGTGATTTACGTTGTGAGTTGATAGATCGGTCATTCAATCAGTCTGTTATAAGCTTGCTTTTTATACACCGAGATAAGCGACTAAAGGTACATTTGGTAAAAAAAAATACACGCACATAATATTCATGTATACTTCTTTTGAACATTCAAAATGTCAAAAACAAAAATGGTAAGATAAAAATAACAATTTTTACGACGAAAATGAGAAATAGCAACACATTTTAAAAATAGTGAAACCATGTGGGTTGATGAAAAAGTAAAATGCTCTAGACAAAAATGGTTTTTGTCAAAAACATAGAACTCTTAAAATATAGATTGTTCTTATTATATTATCACGCCCACTCTAAAAGCAAACAATCTCGAACCTAAATAGTTGTAACAATAACTTAATTACATTATTATGTTACAACATTAAGTGTGATTGATTTTAATTTGTTAATCATTTTTCTTTCTTTTTCTTATATTATAATAATAAGGAGTTAAACATATTATTATTTTAAAACCCAAATTCTGATTCTTTAATATTTTAGAATTATAGATTATAGACAAATAATACAAGAATACAATCAAAATTATAGGCACCGATTTCGAGAAAAACCATTCAATACACCATAAGTCTATAAACACATATACATAAACACAATAGTAAGTTGTCTTGTATTTTATACGACACAAGACACAAGTATTATGTAAGTCCATACTAATATGGTGTGTTCAAAAATAAAATTTAACAATATTTCAGCAAAATTCATTACTGTAGTTTAATAACGATGCGTGTACTTGAACTTTGGATATATGTCATTTGTTTCTAGCTATAGATTGATAATGTTCGATATATGAAATATTGTTCAAAAATAAACTTTTTCAGATAATTTTTACTGTAATATATTATAATATATGTATATAATATATAAAAATATAATGTACATAATAATTGAAAATTCAATAAATGATTCCACAGAAGTTGTTGTTACTGTCATTTTAAAATCATTCAAATCCAAAGGCATAATTATGTTTTATAAGCATTTGAAAAGCAAATATAACAAAATATATATTATAATATTCCTATTATAGACTAACATACCATTTCCGTTCAGAATCGATATTTATATACAATGATACTTATCATCGCATTCAAATTTAACAAATCCATTATAAAGACCTATCCTATGAACGAGGTACACTCCACCCCCTCTGTACACCAGAGCGAAGCCCATCCGGTTCTTTTTATTATTTAAACTTTTAGCCATAATATCATGAATAAGTTTTTTCTTATTCTTAAACGTTACGATTTCTAAACTTTATTGGAGGAAGAACAGTCAATAATACTTTTATTGTTCATTTAAAATCCAATCTAATGATGAAATATTTAAAGTTTTTCCAAACAAAATAACCATAATACTTAAATATTTCAATGTGCACACATATTATTATTGATTTTATATAACCACATTGATTTTAACAAATTACTTTGTTAAATTGTGTCTTTACCAAAAAAAAAAAAACATCATGGTATTTGTAATTTGTTAATATGTATTGATGGGGGAATAAATTATAAATGTATAAAACGTTTTAAGATGGTGTTCGTCTAACAACGTGGTGGTGTTTTCTTTTGGTGTACTTATACAACTAAGCCTTGAATAGTCTTTTAAAGGTTTCATATAATAATTCTTAAGCCGATTATAAACTTTGCTGTTTTTGGAATTTTCAGTATTGTAGGATAAACTTTAAATTCAAAGACCCAAAACTACTAAATAAAAATCTAAAGAATTGACAAACATTGAGTGTTAACGATTAAAATTGAAAAGCACACTATGATCGTAATTTAAAATAAAATGTTAGAATTTCCGATCAACAGCAATTTTAAATTTACAAGAAATTGAATGATAACTACAGGATACCAAAATCTAAAAATTGACCTTTTATATGGTTTTCTGATGTGAACATCGCACGTGCTACTCGTTGAGTACACTATTTCTCCGAGTCAACCGAATTATTGTTTAATCGTCGAGTCTTCCAGCTGCAATATAAGTGTAAATACTTACTACGTATTGTTATTAAGGCGTCGCTCGGTCAGCTGATAGAATTGCCATTGTTTTGTAACATTGGGTTCGTCGAAACGCAGCTCGAACCTATATTAACTCATGACATAACAGCATCAACACACACTTGACTTTAGCAGCCATCCGGTTAGAGTGTTTGCTCAACGCGAATCAATGTGGATCGAATGTTGGTCGAATGCCACTTACGCACTTGAATTTGCTAGCGGACTACATTTTCGTTTTCGTTGTCAAGTATCTAGCTGGTAACTTCAGTTAATAATAGAACCAATGGCTTAAGACGGCGAGCACATAATATCGCATCATGCAGCGGCGTATTCAGATTTTTTTTATCCCATGGTAGTTTAATTAAGGATTTCATAATGCTTTTTACATAATAATAATAATAATATGCGTGAGTTGTTGTTTTTTCTTTCTCCGAGATAATTTTAACAGTTTTTCATTTTTAGTATGTATATAGACCCGCATACTCATATAATACATTATATCTATATAATATACCGGCTTTCATCTATCATAATTTTAAAAGGTTACTGATTTATACATCTCACGTTTTCCAAGAGAAAAAAATAAATAGTTTATCATTTTTCATATCTACCCTTTCACTCTTGAACACATTTGTATTATTTAATAATTTATGAAATCACGTTTATATATTTTAATTATAAAATGAAATTAGATTTCCAGAAAAATTCGATGACAATATTGTATTTTTCTACGGATAAGTAACAATTTTTTATTCATAAATGTAATTTATAACAAACGTGACGGAAATACGGCACTACGGCACAATAGAACACTACTTCAAATTAATGAACTCGAGTCTTAATATTAACCATCAATTATATAAGGACAACATTTCGTCGCACATCTTAATATCTATGTAGGTCAATTTATTTTTTAATATAATAAGTAATACTAACGATTGATTGGTGAGTGAAAGTTATTAAATGTTCGTTATTGAAAAGTTTTCTGCAATATTATAAAATATCACCGTAAATATAATATTCATCACAAGTTTTTTTTTTTTTTATGAACATCATATAATTATTAATACATATTATATATTATAATACCCAAATGTTTTTTAGATTTGAACGGAGTGATGAAATCTATTGGTTTTACAATGATGTGTGTTTTTTTTAATTTTTTTTTTATTTATATATTTATTTTTTTATTTTTTTTGTGTCTGAGGACACCTTTTTTGGTAGTAAAAATACTTCGATTTTCTTAAACAGAAACATTATTTTTTTTTTTTTAAACATCTATAAAATTTCATTGGCTAACCGAAAACTCTTGAAAATTTAATACAAAGTTTATAATGAGCTTAACTTATTGTCACTAAAAATTATCGAAGATCGTTTCCTCAAATTTTTTTTATAAGCCCATAAAGTTCAAATTTGTATAAAATATGTTAAAATCGCGATAATTTGCAAGTTATTTTGTAGTTGAAAATTCATAAAATTTTTTCTGTTTATACTTAATGTTCAAAATTTTTTCACTAGGTTTTCCATAAGCTAATCTTCAAAAATTTATAAAAAAAATTTCTACTGAACTTAAAAGAAAAATTTTATGACTGTTTGAAATTTAAATTTTTAAGAAATTGCATTATAATTCAATTTAAATATAAAATACTATATTATTATATACACATTTTAGACAAACATATTAACTCCGTTCAAAATCGTTATTCGTATACAATGATATCTATCATTGCATTCAAATTTAACAAATCCATTGTAATAATAACCTATCCTATAAACGAGGTGCACTCCACCCCCAACTGTACAGCAAAGCGAGGCCCATCCGTTTTTATACTTTTTGCCTATTAGAAAATCAGGAAGCAAATAATGTTCTCAAACAAATTTAGTAATACATACACATATCATATGACAAGAATCGATTTATGAATGCACTCATCCTCAGCCGTATTACCAGACTAATTTTATTTTGATAGTCACGAATTAAAATACGAATAATCATCTCGATCTTTCTATTTTATTACGTATACATCAACATGCTCTGAATTTAAATGTTTTAGTCGAACACTAAAATGCGTAAGTTCTTATTATTTGTTCGCTTTATAGATGAGTAAAACTAATGTATTTTTTAAATAAACTACTTTAGAATTTAAAAACTATATAGTATAAAATTTTCGTTTATATTTTACCCAAAGCATTGAGACTTTTTACTTGTTGATTCATATTTATTACGTCTATTATTTTATTATCCTCCAAACAAATTGATTTTCGATATTTTATTGGTTTTATTATATTGTCATAAATCTCGAATTCAGGTTATATACGTAGCATATGTATAGACATTTTGATTTATTGTTTAGCTTTACAGCTAAAGTATTACATTTTACAATATTTAATTTTTACAGTAAAAGTATATAGTTCTTTTGTTATTGGTGTAGCATAAAACATACAGTGGCGCAATTAGAGTTCAAATCTTGGGGGTGCTACAAAAGATAACAAAAGATAAACGTTATATGGCCGTGGGGGGCGGAGCCCATCTCCATTATACCTTTAAAATATTTTATTTTAACTATTTTTATTAGGTACTCGTATATTAAAATACTAAAAAATTTTAACACATTTTGTTTTTATTTATTGTATTTTATGATTTAAAATTATTAAAGTGTTAAACATAATCTTTTGTCAATCTTAGCAAATGTGTTTAGTATTTCTTCGGAAACAATTTTATTTGCAAGATCTCTCTCAATATTAATTACACTTAAGTTGGTAAAACGCTGTTGTATCATACTAGTTCTCATCGAATTTTTTAATCGCCTCACGGAGAAAAAACTTAAACAATAATAGAAACAAACAATAAACAACTAGCAAGCTGGTAAACGAGGACCACTTGGTATTATCACTTATTAGTTATTAGTTATTATTTATTACAATCACCGAATTGCTGTCACGATTAAATATAGCACTATCTTTAATCGTGATCACTGTTAACCGTCTAATGAAGTAATGTCTATGATAAAAGATTACAAATCACAATTAAATATTATCTTTTAGTAATCTCAACATGACGATTTTATGTTACTTATTCACTATAATCATAGACCCATTATCATGCCTATGACTATAATAGTAATAATAATATATTAAAATATAAGAAAAAAGTGACATAATAATATCTTAAAAAATAAAATTACATTGTTAAAACTTAAAACTATAGATATTTTAAATTATAAAGACATTAGACTCTGAGGTACTTAAAATAGAGTTGGGGGTGCTTAAGCACCCCCTAGCACCACCGTAGTTGCGTCACTGAAAACATAAGGGATAAACACAATTTTTATGATAGTATACGATACCAATTTGGTCGAATAAGACATGTGTAACTTATCTAACTTTGAATTATTAAACAAAAGAGTATGAAGAAAAAACATTATGAGTATATTGTTTACGGTATATCAATAGAATATTTAAGAATATTTCATGAAACTAATTATCCACAAGTAACTACAAAGGATTCCGTATTGAACTCCCTACTCCAACTGAATATAGAAGTAATAATTATCATCTACAATTAAACACTATCTCAAATAATTTACCAGAGGTCTAAACGAAAAAAATATTGAATAACATGTGAATAAATGCAATGAATACGCAATATTGTGTTGTAGTCGTATATTTTGTCATTTTTGGAATTATACTATACAATTAACTAGGAATATCGATAGTTAGACTAAAATTAAAGTTTAACTCATGAGACAAATTGTTTTTCAATAACACGTATAATTAGAGATTATCAATTCATATGTGTCTGCTGTTTTCTGTCCGTTTAAAAGAAGCTTTTATTTTATTTGTAAAAAAAAAGTCTTAAAGTATTACTTATTTCCAACGAAGTAGTTTACTATTACTGTCCCGTACTTGTATAGACTGTATAATTTTATAAATTTCATTATTTCAGTAACGAGAATTTACACTATTTTTAGTACCTCAATAACTTAGACGTGATGTCGATTACTCAAGACATTGTTAAAGACTTCAGTAAAAAAATGTTAAGTATAATATATAGCCGGTACCTCATTTATGCCAAGTTGTGCAGAATTGTTTTAGCGACGTTCAAGTTAATTTTCTGTTAAGTGCTAATAGCCTATTCAATAATTTATACTTCTTATTAATAATTATTTTCTTCTTATTGGTTGTGCACTCATGCGGCTCCGTGATCTGGAACAAAACATAAGACAAGCTTTTGCGAAGTCAGTCACGCAGAACAACGCCTTCGCTAAAACGTGTTATCCCCAAATCCTACTTATAAAGACCGTGCAGTTGCCATCGGATGACAATTTATCTCTTTCGTTTCTAAGGTGATAGAAACCATCCATACTAATACTTACACCCTACACCCCAGGGCCAAGACACACAAATATTATCTACTGTCTATTACGTGTATGGTGTGCTCTGATCTGACTCCGCGAGTTGGTGTAGAAAACCTTTTTTTTACCTACCTAGTATCAACAACCATAATATTGTTAACGTAGTACTTTCGAATATCCATAAATAAAAAAATAATAATTCATTTTTTCTTTTTATATTATGTAACAGTGTACAATCAGATTAGTGATGACTGATGACTAAAATGAGCTTCTTCGATATACCAACGTCTTGGATGTATTAAACTATGATTTTTCTTAAATCCATATTACTTAATAATATAAATGATAAATTATGTTTACCAATGCATAAAATATTAGTAATTTAAATTTTTTGATAATCTGAACACCGAATATTGACAACCCATGTATAAGACTCAATATAGTTCCTTAAAATTTTCTTTACTTTCAAATAGGTACTTACTCCGATAATATAATATTGTTCTGGAATATGTCATTATTAACGCATTGAATGAATTCTAACAAACATCTAAGCATCCTAGTGTATTTTATTCTACTTTACGAAGGATAAATCAAATTTCAACTTTGACCCACTGTAATTCAACCAATTCTGAATTCAGATATTTGAAAAAATCTCGTTGTCTAATGAAGCTAAAAACTGTGGTTAAACATGTTAGCGTGTGTTAATGTAGGGGTTCTTTTCTGGCAAAATGGCTTAGCGAATAGCGGCCATGGTTAGAGAACTTTAGCTCATCTCTGTTGACCAACTCTAAATGGTAGCCCATTTGTTTCGTATTATTATTTTATCGTTAATTTGTAATTTTTTATTCACTTCTAGCAAAGTTGTAATAAACGTTACTATTAATGTTTTATCAAATCCATTTGTATCATTTTCAATATTTTGATATAAAAACCGCTAATAAACAGTACTAATATTACAACGATTCGAATTAGGTATATTATGTTTAAATATTATTATGCACTACAACGTGATCTAATGGAATATATTTAATACATTAACTAATCAAAAACTATTGCAATTCATATATTTATTTTTAGAACGAAAGTTATAGAATTTATAGTTGAAGTAAACAATAAACTATTAGGTATTTTGTTTTGATGTAAGTGGTTTAAATAAAATCATTTTTCATGTACACTACAATACATAAAATAATGTTTTCACTATTATTAGTCCCGTTAAAAGTATATATTTAAAAATATGTAATTACTTTTAGATTAAATTGTAACATCCAGTAATCATCATTTAATCTAAAAATATAATCAAATGAGATTTTTTGAATGTAATGTATTTCAGATTTAAATATAATGATCGTTAACTTTACATTATGCATGACATTTTATTAATTTTATTAATTATTTAATTGTATTGGAAATTATAATACATACTACTTAAATTAATAAAAGTAGGAATAAAAATACCTAACCAACATAATCATATTATCATGTTTGATTCTATGTATTACTCTTAACTTTAAAAATGATTATGTTAATTAAATAAACGTGACCACATAAAAATATATTTTACTCGAACACAAATATTTTAAAAGCATGACAGTACTGATTGATTAAAATTTTAAAATACACCTAATGAAATTGCTTTTTAACTGATTTAATTACGTTTATGAATAATTTATTATGTTCTCAGATTTGTTGTTGTACACATCCACAATGAAAAAATTAAAACGTGTGCAATACTTACAGATTTTTATATTTATTACAAAAAAAAATCTAGGTACACGTATATAATTGCATGGTTATCTTATGATCTTATGAACCAATGTTTCATTATTTTCTCTTTTGTAGCGTAGGCACGATTTTGTAATTATTACGCTTCACGTTTTTTGCAGGCATCGCGTAAAATTTCAAATTAGGGTCAATTAATACATTTGATAGAAATTCCATTTTTTCCAAATCCTTACTCAATTCTCTAGTTTTTATAAGTGTCTGTATATAGGCAATTTTATATACGTTATCGATTTCCGGCTGATAAGGCATATCTTTTGTGTTGGAAATGAAAAAAGATTTTATATAAAAATATATATTCAATAAAAAATTAAACATTTTATTCAATATGATACTTCAAACTTATATGTCACATTTTACTGTACATTTAGGTTTTCATTAAAAAATGGAAACATTTACTTGTTGTTAGTTATCATTTCCATAGAATCATGCGTGAGTTTATTATAAAGCCAGGTTTTTAGTTGTAATAGAACAGCTTATAAATACTATTTATATAATTTTTTTTTAATTAAAACTAAATAAACTGTTATCAAAATTATTTAGAAAAATCGAAGTGTCAATTGAATAAGATCATTAAATGAAAATTATTCTAAAATAATATAGTAAAAATATTACCATCTGGCCAAAAGGATAAAAGGAAAAATACAAAATCTCATAGATATTGCATGTAAAATAATATGCTAACAATAATATCAATGGTTACAACAATCATTGGCCTAACTTTTTTCAGATTACACATTCAATTATAGTAATAAAAAAAGTAAGTACAATTTTTAATAGCTCAGATAACAACGTACCTATATCATAGATAAAAGACCAAGTCCAAAAAATATAGATCTCGAGAACATTAATTTGTATTAACTTTTTGAACAAAAAATATATACAAATAATACATAATAATTTACTACATATATGTACAGATACAAATTTAATAGTCATTTGTGTTTAATTGATACAATAAATTAAAGTAAAGTGATGTAAATATATAAAAAAAAATAAAACTGGAGATAAGAAGAAAACCTCAAGATTTGGAAAAAACCTTGTAAGATCGTTATAATATTTTTTCTATTCAATCTGTTACAAAAAAAAAAAAAAAAACAATAAGAATAATTGATGTTAAGCTAAGAAAAAAAAAGTAAAAAAAAAAAAAGTGTGTGTGTTACCAGTACGCGCGCGGGAAGTTAAACTTCTTTTGAACGGTACACGCGAGTGAGTGAAAAAGAAAGAAAGGCATGGATAAACTGGGGCAATGAGGATAATAAAGAAAAAAAAGAAACAGTGTAAATTATATTTTTTATATATATTTTTTTTACGCTAATGATTGATTATCATTTTGCTCAATCGGTATAGTAGTTATGATTGGCATATGATGACTGAAATACGAAACGCACATTTGCGATTGAACATTATCCATATATCGTGTAAAAATTGCATTGATATTTGTGCCTGATTTAGTAGTCGAAAATTCGGGACCAATAATATAATTTATAATACGTTATAATACGTTGTTTGTTTTTGGACAGCCAAATAAATTTTATAGATATTTCAAAAAAAAATAACTTACAAAAATCGAAAATTTAAATTTCCTATAAATAAGTCAAAATATGTCAAAATACTTTGAAAACTTAACCATGTTTAGAAAAAGCCAATATAAAGATTTGGTGAAAATTTCAAGTGTTTGCAGTTTTTCGTTTTTGAGTTAGAGCATTTTAAAAAAAATGTGTTTTGCCAAAATTGTGGTTTTGCGTAAAATTTCCCGTTTTTTCGTAATTTTTTTATCGTTTTTTTCGGCGCTTTGAAAAAGTATTGAAAAAGTTGCATTTTTGACATGCCCAAGTACCATCTACATTCACTTTTCTTTTAGAAAAGTTGCTGTTTAAGAAAATCGATGCATTTTTACTACCAAAAATCGTGTCCTCAGACACAAAAAAAAAAAAAAAAAATATTATTATCATCGACGTCGTCGAAACCGCATCTTCTGTCACCGACCAACATTATATTTATAATACGTAATATTATTATTATGTCGTATTATGTACATGACGTACTGATACAACTACTGATACAACCCATTGCCGTTTACAAAATACAGCTACGACAATCCGCGGTTGCGCACAACGACATGTCCGTGTTCGCGTTCGTACGGCCGCCCGTTCGCTTTTATTTTTTCCTCACTACCCTGCGTAAAGAAGTATAACTTCAAAAAAATAAAAGACAGCTTGGACAGAATGCAGAAGCCTCCTAGCGGAGGTATTGCAAATCGTTATAATATAGTTAAAAATTATACCCTTGTCCGATGATTATAGAGCTCGTAAAAACGTTTGTTCGTTAAAAATTAGCAACGACATCCAACCAACCGGTATATAAAAATTATAGTTTTCCAATTTTTTCTTGATTTGTTATCTCTTGTTCAAATTAAAAATATTGAATTTGATAACATTTTTAGATCGTGGTACACTACATATTATTATTCATGAGTTTAAGACGTACCAATATTTTATAAAGCAATAATTCGTAGTCATATATTAAACGATTAAAATAAGTAAAATAAATCGTATCTTTAAATATTATTAAGTTATCACATAAGATCTCTACAAGGGAGTGCAAATAATAATGCAATAGTGAGTTTGCCACCACCCAGCATATGCTTTCAATCGGATATAGGTGCTAGCAGTATGGATTTGAAAGCAGCGATAAATCATTGTAACAGAAAATCATTTCAAGGAAGAACTCATTTTTATCTTCTCTGCTTTTATTTATTTTTAATGTCTCATAGCACACTTTTAGTCAAATTTTATGATATTTTAAATATAGCTAGTTGCTAGTATAATATATAGTTAAATTAACTGTGTAATAAAATATTAAGTTTCAACCAAAAACTACATACATTATATGTATACTTGTATAACTTAATAACTTGACCTAGTTTAACTTAAATGATAACGAAAAATGACGTGTCAATATAATATTATTACATTAAGTTTGTAGTGTTCCAGTTCAAAATATGAGTAAAAACTAAAGAGTATAATAAAAAACAAAATAAATGAAAACTATTTCTATACATAATTTAAAATGTTTGAGTTGTAAGTACATATGACAAACGTTAAAAAATGTAAGAGCAATTATTATTTATACCTAGTTTCATTTCAGAATAATATGGTTAACTAAAAAAATCACATTTTGATGAAAAAATAAAGCAAAAACTATTTGCGATGGCCGGGAATCGAACCCGGATCAACTGCTTGGAAGGCAACTATGCTGACCATTACACCACCATCGCAGTTGTCAAAATATGTGATACATTACATTTATAAGAAAATTTAACTTGAAATAACGTTAAGTTCTAAGAATAATAGTATAGATTTTCCGTAAGTTCAATAAATAACTGAAAATGGACGCGTGATGTCATTGAGTCTGGCTCATCTAAATACCTAATTTTCATTTATATTTCCGGGCCCATTTACGCCACGCGGCACGCGGTTATTCTACATTTCTTATTTAATATCTTTTATACTTTTGGTTTTTCTTTTTTTTGCATTGAATTTTCAATAATTCATTTCATATAGCCATAGCTACAATAATTTTAATATACAAAACAAATTTCTAGGTAAATCGTTTTTTGTATTGTGTGTGCCCCTTTAACATTAGATAATAATTTTCATATTATATAGGTACCTAGTTATACAGTTCTCCCACTCACCAGGCCAACTTTTATAATACAATTGTATATATCATATTATCATATATATTATGTGGAAAATCTAACCCACAAAAGTACAAAATGCTTAATATCCTGCACCTATTTGCTGCATTTATTATCTATCTGTATTCGGAACCTACTTCGTTACAACACCAATACTGAACTATTATTATTCTAAAGACTATAACTAATTTCATAATAAATTTTTTATCCTTTTATTATGACGATCTATGAACATTAGGATATAATTTACGCCAAATTCATATAGGTAATATGTTAATATGATATTAACTGAAACTAATATCAGTAGGTAGGTATTACGTAATGATGACGACGTGAATTATAATAATTATGTTACCTGCAGGTACCTCCTACTGGCTACTATTTACTACCTTTGATAAAACTGTTGTAAAATCATCATGAATGTGATCGATGTGAAAATGGATACACTCCATTATTATCCTCACCACGTTATTATCACGTTGACACGCAAATAATGTTTGACATAACTGTATACGGTATACCTAGTCTATATTATATATTATATATTATAATAACTAATGACTAAAGTACCTATATTATTTTCATTGTTGTACAAATGTCGACCGAAAAATCTTTATGAATTATAATTTATAATATATATATATATAACTACTACCTACCTATGTAATATACGTTAGTTGTCATTTTGTCAATGATTAACATTATGTTTATATATATACCTACTATGAGATTTCAGGTTTTTTAAGCCCTACTGTCCACCCACTATATCAGGGGAGCATTGGTACAAAGGGACAGGTCGGTAGAACGTATAGGCTTTTATACAAATAAAAATTATAGATTCAAGATTTACATAATATGTTGACCCATGGACTGATCATGATATGATTTGTATTATAATAAGAATAACAGTAATAAGATTAAGATACAACGTAATAATCACGTGACAATCGTGGTTAGCCCGACTATAATAACGATATAATAATTTTATTATTGTACGGTGATGACTTGGACGCATGGTTGTAGTGGCCGCAGGTCGCTTCGCCCACCAAACGGGGCCCATTATATGGCACTAGCCCATCATGGCGGTCATTGACAACAGTTGAAAGGAATAGAATAACAATTTAATGTATAATATAATATCCGAAGTTGACAGTTAAACTGGCAGACGTTTTGCTCGTTCGGTGATCACAGCCCCAAAAAAAAAAAATCGTCGGCGGCTTTGCGTTATTGGTCCCGGTGGAAAAAATATCGGAGTAGTGGGGAAAATTATACAATACAAACACTTCTAAGGCTTACAGATTACACTATGTGTTGTGCTGGCCCTACAACAATCAACGCAAAACGGCGGCGACGGACCAAAGTTGCAGCGAGAGTCGTCGAACCTTGCTGTGGGAGAGGATTGGGGAGATAGCGTCTGATTATGGTTTACATAATCTGATGAGGTCATGGCAATTAAAAAAAGTATTTATATCATTTTAATGAGGGGCTAAATTCGGTGACGTAACACTACGTAAGCAGTAAGTTAAAAACTTTTAAGGGATATAGCTAATTATGGAAATTATGGATAGCCGAAGGTATAAGTCTTTACCTGAAAATTTGATATTATTAATGATTTGGTATGTGTATTATAGATATTATGTTTAACACGTTTTAAATCGACAGCATATATTACCATTGATCTTAAATACTAATATTTCGTCAATGCAAAAAATCGGGTTAAAAATATTTTTATCAAGTTGTTTGAATCAAAAATGTTAAACGATTAATACCACCGGAAGTATAGGTATAATACAATAGATAATACATATTTAACTTTTTATCAACTGTTTCATCTTGAGTTTAAAAAAAAATGTATAAAATGTATTGTAATTGATGTAATACCGAACGAAGAATTTTACCTTAATCCACACCGACGCTATCGATTTTATCAATTTCAGCCTATACCATCAAAAATAATGCGTCTGTGACTCTGTGTAGTTTGTGAAGAGTTAATTTTTTTTTTTATAATGGTTTGTAAAGATCAGTTAACAAAATAATCTTTTGTTCATCACCGGGCTATATCTCAATAATTTGTAAAAAAAAGTAAACCACTTATTTCTTTAAACGTTTTATTATTAAAATATTCTTTGTGGTAAATCGGTAAATTGAATCTACTAATCTAGTTTGTAAATCATAAATTATTTAGATAAAATATACTTTTTCAATAAATTTAAAATATTTTATTATATTATTAATTTATAACGTAATATAGGTATCTTATATACCGAATGATATAATATTATAATATAATAAGTAAGTATGAAACATAATTTTACATTTAAATTGGTTAATCATATAGAAATAATTGTTTAAATTTTTGACTTTTTATCAAGCATAACATTGTATAAGTTTTGCATTTATATTTTATGGTAAATCGAGCTTCACACAGAATTTTTTTCTTAGTTATATGATTTACAATTGCTTTAGCATTAAGGAAACCCTATGCTAGTAGCACAGCCAGCTCTCAATTTAATTTTTTATTAATTAAAATTAAAAATTAAATGATGTTATTAAATTTATTTGTAAAATGTAAATAATTTAATAATATTGTAAATCATTTTATATAATAGGTATTAGTACAATTTTATTAGCATTTTAAAAGACCGTTGTATTTGAAAACATTTTAGTTGTTCGTTTCTCTTTCGGATGGTTAAGTATTTTAATTTAAAAACCAACACCATAAAATTTAATTAAAATAAAAGAAAAATATTACAAGTTTCGCATTATAATGGTTACAATAGTTAAAATATTATGAGTTCATTACAATGTGTCTGAACAGTAATCGGTTGTATTTTATTTTTTTTAAAGCCATTCAAATATTAAATACCATTTTTTTCACATTAACTTTCGTATATATATATATATGTATAATATTGTACATATATAATGTTCATTGAACCCTGCAACTTAGTTTACTGACACGCTGTGTATTCGATTACACCACAAGTGTTTTGTATATGGAGAATATTGGCAATAATACAACAGTAGTAAACACGTATAATAATGATATTTGTTCGAAGATTAGATAGGGTGTAGACTTTTCGCGGATCCTGTTTGATTTTGGACCGAGTATACATCGACGTGACGTGGTTATGAAATTCTGCACCAAGTTAATATGTTATACATAACTTTACAATAAAACAGACTAATAAACATTAAACATTGAACCTGGCTACATTTTACTTGGAGCTGGTTAGTTCTACGTGATAATTAACCGATTTTTAGCAGCTATTAACGCTGGGAATTCAGCAAGGTTATCTATAAAACAGTAGTGGGCCGTTGTACGGACTATCAATGGATATTAGTCGGATCTCGAAAAAAGAAACATTCTTTCTTTTGAGAATAAAGAAGAGCATATAGAGAATAAAGAATGATATGGCAATCGTGAATCGAGAAATGATCATATTCTATCATTGCAAAACTTATAAAAATAAGCACAGCTGAAATGGAACGTACTTAAAATTATCATTGTTTGGAATCTACTAAGCAAATAGAAAAATATTATAGTACTATAAATATATACAAAGGCCGAAAATAATATAGAAAGTCAGAATAACAAGAATGGAAAAATAAAAGTAAAGTGTTTGAGATGATTGGGAATATAACGTATATATTCAATAAATTGTGGTGCCAAGAAAAATAGTATTTCAATAAAAATATTTTGTTTATAGTATGAGAAACATAATATTAAAATACAAATGATCAGTTTATATTTATTGAAATAACCTTGCTTTATGATTTTTAGATTTAGAATTTATCTATAATATATATATATATATATGCGAGTTAGTTCAGAATTTGAATAGAATTCATTTTAAAAGTCGGTTAAGGATCCTGCAAATACCCATATCATATATATATATATATATATATATATATAAAATAGCATTTAATCGAGACAGATATTACTATGTCAATATTGATATCGAACATTTAAAAATATCCTATTGTTGAGATTTCCGAGGTGTATAGGTAAATAATAGATTACAATTTTGTAGTTGTAGCTAATAGGTTATATAATAATATATATAATAATAAATAATTAATAATAATTTTTCAAATAATGAAGATTGAATGTGTTTTGATGGACCTTCAAAAGAAGAAAAATATTTTGTGTTGCATTATGTATTATATACACAATATATTACACATTTAAATATTTCTAAGTTGGTTTCAATATATGAACTGGACATATTTAAATTCAATACCTAAATATATTTTTCGCATCAGTGTATAACTTAGACGATAACTTTTCATTTTATATCAAATTAAAATTTATATAGACGAAAAACCTGTTGAAATTTAAAGAAGTTGTATAATATCAATGAAAATTATCTTGACAGCATATAATTTCATACATGACTAAATATAAATCAACAGCAAATATTTTTGATTGAAAACCACTCAATTGCTTTGTTAAAGCCCTTATAGAAACCTAACATCATTGAATGAATATCATCGCAAATTAAAAGAGTTTTCATTGAGAATATTATAACAGCATTGATCAAATTCAATGAATATTAAACATAAGCAAAGTCGCAAAGATTAGAAATCCATAAAAATGTGAGTCATTTAATTGAAATATTTTTGTTCGAAAAATGGAAAATGTTCAAAAATTCTCTACAACTAGGTATAAGTAAGTATGATTTACAAAAATTAAGAAGATTAAAGATGATCACCGTAAAAAAAAAACAAAAACAAAGCTTTCGAATCTCCGGAAGATATTATTTTATAATGCTTTCTAATAAGTATAGAAAAAAATTTATCAATTAATCGTCGTCAATAAATAGGTAATCAATTAAAATTGAAGTAACAGTGTAACACGCTTTAAATTTTCGAACTTCAACTGTGATGGTAGTATAATGATCAGCATAGATCAAAGCAATTGATCTGGGTTTGATTCCCGGCCATTGCATATACAACTTTTTATGCATTGGATAATTTGCGTTTATTTTTACCATATTTCATAACAAAACTATTTTTACTTTTGATATTTGTAAATATCGAAATTGATCGCACATTTACGCAATACCAACTGTAATAACTATAGTTTTTATTTTTTACCGTTTTTATTAATATATACCTATTGTTTGTAATTTAAAACTTATCTTACACTCATTCAAAATATATTTTATACATTTATATTGAAACCATTTGATATTAGAAACAAGAATGTAACTGGTAATTTTCAAAAAGTATAGTTATGAAACTAGACTTGATTAAAAAATCATATTCGTATGGTCAAAGGATTTATCACACGCTTTCCTTAAAATGTAATATTTAATTAATACCAATAAGGTATTTTTAATAAAACTTATCTGTATACTGATCTGGATTACTATTAACCTATCCATTAGCTGATATGGGCGCCCGCAAAGTGGCAGTGGGACGATTCCCCTATCACAAAAACACGTTTATATATTTACAAAATATGAAACATGTATTTTTATAAATTTATATCCCTATGAATAAATTCATTAATTCTCTCTATGAATATCCACTTGTGGGCTCCTTTGGCACGTTACTGATTGAAAATCGATGTATCTACACGACATAATATACGCATGCATGTTACAGTGCTTACGGCGCAATGAAATGTTAATAATGAACGAATACAATAGGTAGGTGTATTAATTAATAATATTGTTATATTATGTACGTACTTCTAATATTGCGTCATATATTATATAAATAGATTTGAAAAATTTGGACGTAGAATTTTTCGATTTTAGAACAACAACAATATGTGTACATTTTAATAGAACACGTGCATTAGAGTTAAACAATAGAATAATTAAGAGCATATTTTATGAACAAGTCCACGATTAAGTCAGTATTAAATAATTAATTATTTAAATCAGGTCATATTCGACTTAGTATAGAAGGTATGTTTGACGTTTCTTTATATTATATTCATGCGCAAGAATATTGAATAAAATAATACACGTTATTAGATCATAAATAATTATTTTGTGCTATAAAAAAGAAATACGTGGGCGTTTATTAACTATATAACTGCTGAGTATTTAACAATAGTACACCCTTAAACAGATGGTAGATATACTGAGACACTTTAAACTTTAAAAGGTATACTGAAATCCAATACCTATCTTCCTTGATATTAATTTAGTTAATATTATAACACCTACATTGGAAGGAATCTGAGACTTAAGTAATCCTACAGATAAAATATGTGGATAATATACAAACATTACCAAAATTTTATGTCGATGAATGAATTTATGTTAACAATAATTATACGTCTGATTGAGCATATTTCGTTATCAAATATTATGATTTTCTTATACATTCGTACGGTAATTATTTTAATGTAATACATATACTGTACTGTTTTGTGCAAATAAAAATTAACTACACTATGAAAATACGTAAACGTATTATATATCAAATACTTATATGTATACATACGAGAATAAAAGCCACCGAAGCCTTCATACCGTTCAGTTTATTATGTTAATTATGTTAACACTACCGAAAAAATATTGATATAATATGAAATGTCTTTTTCTCACCAAGAAATGAAAATGTAGTCTTCAACACTGCTATGTGCACAACATTACTATAAAACATGGGTTTTCTTTGCGTAGATTTCACTACCTACATATTATGTGTGAATATTATTTTTACTCTTCGTAGACTGTATAATGCGCCCGTAGCTTGCCATGGATACAAAAAAGGACAAACATGTCGCCTACATGGAACACATTATTACTATTATTACGCAGTGACAGCATGCAAGTTATTGTAGTGTGGACGTATGCAAAAATATTTCAGGCGACACGTAGCATCCTCAAATACTAAATTATTCATGTATTATTATTCCGTGTTAGTAAGAAAATCAAAAACAGAACCAACACACTTGACAAAGATATATTATTAAGTTTTATATTCATCATGTTACATTTATAATTGACCTAAGAATTGAAGTTTTCTAGAATTTTAATTTTTTTTTTTTTAACATGGTACCTAGTCTTATTTCAACTTTTATAAACTTTTTTAGAATTTGTACGCAATATCTTATCCGCTGATAGCTTACAAAAGTTAATTGACAACATTTTTTTTATGGTCAAGTCGTTAGAAAATTATGTTAGATGGCGAAAAATAATTACACGTTAAATAAAGGTTATTCAAAGCCATAAGACTCAATATAAGAATTTTTACTGAAACTACGAAATACTTCTTTGGAAGGGCAGTTCACCAACTTGTTAATAAGTATATATGAATATTGACTAAATATTCATAAATATTATTTAGTATGTAAATACATACAATTATTAAGCTTAAGTATACAGACTTCTAGGTTGTAAAAATAACAAAACCCTTGGCATTTAAAAAACAAATAAAAATAAATAAATATTTTATGATCACTTTCAGATCTACGTGGATCATTATAAGCCACAAAACAACATTTTGCAGAATAATGTGTCTTACATCTTACCGGTTTTCTTTTAACATCCATGACAAACTACATTACTGTTCTGACACACCTGCGTATAGCGTATATAACTGAATAATTCAAAACACAAGCATTTGTTTTCAAAGGAAGTACTTATATTATGTCTAAATACTGTAATGGACGAATTTGCTATACGCACTTGTACGATTATAATAATTATACGGACCTTTAAATTCTGGCTATAATATGTGGAGACCAAACCTGTTGCCTCGTGTTTTAGATATGTGGTTCGGGTATATAGTATTATAAACTATAGTAAACATTCATATAATATTATTATAATATAAAATATTATAAAATTATTAAATATTAAATATTATGATATACGGTAATTAGGTAATGCCATTGATTGTACAACATGTAAATACAATGTATACATTGAACATTTTCGGTCGGCGTGTGTGACTCGTGGTGTTTTTTTATTATTGTTTTAATATTGCTTACATTATGGCGTGGCGTCTGTATAACAATCACACAAGAGAATATACTACCACGATGTCTATATACACGTACGATATATATATATATATATATACATGTATGTGTGTATGTGTGTATGTGTGTGTACGATGTACACGGGAAAATATACGAATCAGGAATGTGCCTTATATTATATAATACAAAAGACGCCGATTTAATAATATTTGTGTCGTCTTTGTGTACTCCCAGGTATGAGTCGAAGAATATCACGTAGTACGCATATCCCAGAGGCACGCGTATTGCCAGTGTTCCCGGTACCACGATGATTTCCTTTTTTCCAAGTAAAGCCATTAATTTTTGTACTCGAGTTTATATCCAACTGGTGTTTCAAGTTGGATTTTTTTTTTTTTAAATTTCAAATAATGAATTTTTTTTTTTTTCTTTATGTGTATACTATTTAATAGTATAGCGTGTCTATACAGTTTATAACATGCTTGTAAAATGTATACTTACTTACTAAAAAAAAAAACCTAAACCCAAAATCAAGTTAAAAACGATATTTTTAGTCGACTATGATAAATATGTGGCTTTTAAGTACCTAACCATTCGTAGAACTCGACACTATTTTTTCGCAGCCAAGTCTTTATAAAGAATTTTTAATAAGTCTCCATAACCCGGTTTTGAACATTAACCGTAATTATAAAATAATAATTTGTTCTTTCCATTTTCACACTATATTTCAGTATTAATATTTTTAAATTTTACCGCCACTTAATAATTAAAATTAATGTATAGGTATAGGTATTTTAAAAACACTATGAATTATTAATCTTTAATACAGGTATGTACTTATCTACTATATTATGATTAAATAATTTGATAACATGAAAATTATTATCAAAACTCATTAATACAATTAGTATAATATAATATATATATTATATACAGGAACACTAAACACAGACAGCGTATCAGCGTGTTATTTTATTCCAATTTTGAATATTTGTGAAATAAATTATAACTGTTTGCTACACTCCCCAGGGGTGGATTGACGGTATTTTCCAGATAAGTAAATTAAAACCTTAGTGGCATCGTATAGGCATACACACGGGTGGTGCAGGGTATAACCACCTACGGCTTCAAGTTTATTATAGAAAATAACGCGAAATATCTGCGACCACAGATAATATTTGTGGGTTAAATATTATAAAAGTATGTTTTATAGAAGTATAATTTATGAAAATAGAAAACAAAATAAATAAAACGTATAATGTTCAATGAAACATGCTAACATATCTATAAACAATATCTTTTACTACCCAAGCTTTTATTCCTCAATGTAAATATAATTTTAATTTTTACTCAGATATTTTGTTTTATATTCAGTATGTTTTTTATACTTGATGTTCAATTTTAGTTGAAATCGGTCGTGATTAATATTTTCACTTCTTATTATAATACTTTAAAGTTTAGATAAAGGATGCCTGTAAAAATAAGGAATACACCACTTGTCTTGGCACGCCTATGAGTGGCATACAATAATGTTTTTGTTTTTAGTAAAAGTCGTTCTTCGGTAGGTTAGTAGGTAGGTCGTACCTATACCGACTTACTTCAACTTTTGTGTAAATGAAAGTTGCCCACTGGTTTATGAGGAAATTTTCCGATTTTTTCCTGATAGGAGGTGTTGTTTTCAACAAAAAAAAAATACCTGTGTGGTCGTATGTTCCTGTAACTTGAGTTAATGTATAATATGAAGGTACATTTATATAAATGTATTACATTTTTTAATTTTAAATACAATACTTTCAGCTTTCGAGAATTTCGAATTAGGTACAACCTAAGAGACAATGCAAGTACCTACATGGTAAAAATAAAAATCCTGTAAAATCGAAAAACTATTTATGCCATTATATAATTGTAATATTTACTATTTACCTATCAAATTAAAAAAACATTAATAAACAAAATTAATAAATGAAGACCTAAAAATGAAGTAATCTTATAATTATAATTATTTTCAACTGCGATAGTGGTGTAATGGTCAGCATAGTTGCCTTCCAAGCAGTTGATCCGGGTTCGATTCCCGGCCATCGCATATACTTTTACAATTTTATACGTCAGCATAAAAAATATACTTACCGTAGTGTTATCTGAAACTATATTATTTTTGCGTTTTATTTATTTACATTTAAAAATTAAATTATTGTTATATATTGTTCAACCAAATATTCTATTCTAAACATTTTTTCTATCTATTAATTTTTAATTATTGAACCAATATATTATAATATATGAAGCCTATGTTTATTAGAAATTGCTTTTGTTTGATGAATAAGTAAAATATTCAGTATTGATTTAATCTAAATCAGATGGAATAAACCAAGTTCTATGTACCTAAATTATAGTAAACTGGGTACCGGAATTATCAATATCGCAGGCAAATCGAGTTTTCTAAGAGATATATATATATTTAAATGCAACATAAAATAAGGTTAAGTAATCTTAAATTAGGAAGAACCACGACCAGTACCTATAATAATTTTCTCATTAATTTTAGATGGAACTTGTTTATGAAGAAAAAATAATGTAGGGCTATTATAGTAGACATATATCATTGAAATCAATGACTGTACTGCTTAGGAAAATTAATATTTGTTATACATAATTTAATCATGATGTGTTTTAATTATAATTTTCAAAAATTATAATTTCTTATGTTCAACGTAATGGAATTCTTTTTCCTGGTCATTTTTCTAAGTATTTTAATACTTATTGAACATCTTATTGAAGCAAAATACTAACTGACCATATTATTATTATAAGCATTCCATGGTATTGTTCGTGTAAAATAACTATACGAACAATATAACTGTTTCATATTTCACATCTAATTAAAGTGATGGCTTTATGATTCTATCAGAAAGAAAGAAGAAAAATATGGTTCCTAATTACTGTTATTTATCTAACTATTATTAATTCATAATTTATCATCGAATTAAATGTTGATAATATACATCTTATGACTTAACAGCCAGTACTAACTGTTAAATGACTAATCGTTTCAGGATAGTAAAATAACACGCGACACTAAAATAACGTTAATAGACTCAAAATATATTATGTATTCATAGGTATATTCCTCCATGCTAATAGTATATCCTGTTCACAGATATGTTTTACTATACAACATTATAATAATATTAAAAATCGTGAAAAAACATTAGGTACACATCACGCGGACAAATACGATATAAATACGTATTATCGTCTACGTCAACTATTGTTAGAAATAAGCGATAAATACAACCGTATATTAGCCGCAACTATTAAATTATTACATATCCAGCTCTAGAGTGATGACTGCAAATTAAATTGAATTATAACTTGATAAAAGCATTCTTATGAAAATATATTTACATGTGTGTATAACATATCATATATTTTAGTGCAAAATATTTATATGCAAATGATTTTTGTACAGTTTCTCTAAAATACTTTTGAGGTTCCTTAAAAGTAAAAACTAAAAAGTACAAAGTTGTAAATAGTAAAACACTCCCAATAAGCTCCCATAGTTGCATCTATAATAACGTATTAACTTATGATCAGGAATATGTTATCATGCAGACCTTAAAGTTTTCTTATTTCAATGAAAAGGACCTTTAGTAAACCATAGATATTATACTTGTATTGATTATTATATACGCAATATGTCCCCATCTTTACACAGAACTACTAAAAAATGTAAGGTAATGCAAAAGAAAATAATGATGTGATGCAGTATAATAATATGCCTATATTGTTCTTTATAAATCCTTCACTTGAAAAAAAAAATATATATAAATTTTTATCTACGTGCCCGATAAAATTCAAGCGACATTATTGCTAAAAGTATAATAATAAATAATACATTTGATTACGATCAATAAATTTCCTATAATGTCTGATTGATAGAAATCATGATTTACGACTTCAATTTTCAACACCAAATCGACCGTCATACAAATACTTTTTGTCAACAAACATTTCGAACTTTGCGTAATGTACTAATGTATACACATAAAATGATCAATGAATCAATCTTTTCAAGCTTAGATAAATGAACAAACACTTGCCAGATATTTAACACGTTATTGATTTCAGCGACATATGGTAGAACCATATTGGAATCAAATGGTTCATTATAGCTGTTTCCGTTTCCTATCCAGGAGGCAATAATATGTAAAAATGTAGTTTCATTAATAACGATTACTGAACTATCTTGATTATTGAACAAGATTATTGGAATAACCTGGTTAATTTGTTCAAATAAATAAATAGTCGTAAGTTTCGGCAACAGCTATAATTATGTTGATGCGTAAAGATAGTATTTCTTTATTGTTTGATATCCTATCTGTGATGGAAGTGTTATTGAGAATGAAATAAGTATATGATTATTGCAAAGAGAAGACATAATTTCATATTGTGGAGTAGAAGCCACGTGTAAGACATTTGATACGATAAAAAGAACCGTACAAAAACGTTAAGAACTATATCATAGAATTTGATTATTAGATAGTACGAAGATAGGAAATATTTTATTTCGAAAAAGAGACCTTGGCAACATATGCATTAAGTTACATGAATAAATAAAATTCAAAAGATAATAGTAATAATAATACGATTGAAGAAGGACATTTGTTTTTACAACACTCTTTAAAATAAAAAGAACATTGTGAATTCTAGAAAAAAAACAAAAGAAAACATCATTTTTGAAAAACAACACCTCCAGTCAATCATGCTTCTTACTATTGTAGAATTAGGTAATGCATTTAGGTTACGGTACTACGTTAGCACTAAAATAAATAAATTAAATAATAAATAGTAATATTTATCAGAAGAATAAATTGTTATATAATATGTTTGGTATTTAGACCAACAAAATCTAAAAATTACAAAAATAATGTTATTCAAATTAAAAATTATATATAAAGCGGCTTTTATCTGGAAACTTCTCAGAAGTACTGAATTCTCAAGAGCGTAACTGTACAATACTATACGGTCATACTTCAGATACTTTTAATTTTTTTTTATCATGCTGACAATTTATTAATGACTCACAGTTCTCGACTCCTCGAATCAAGGTATTTTTGCTTCTTTTCATCCTTTTATTTTGCAAATTTTTGAGTGGAAAACTGTCTACCTATATTATGTAAATGATTACGCCCAGCCCGTCCAATTTCTACATAGGTATCTAATCTATATAATGTATCTAGTATTCTATTAAAGACCGGTTATATTTCGGTAGGACGCAATATAAGTACCTAGTTATTTTATATACAATGTAGCAATATAAAACATAATATACTAATATATAATATTTAAAATAAATGTATTAAAAAACTGGGACTGTTTAGAGATAGTATATAATATATATGACATTTTAGATTCATCCTTTAGAAAAAAGGTTTAAAAAACTACGCAAATACTAAAGTAAATTAGAATAAAAATTAGTTGAAAACAAAAAGAACAAAACAAACTGCAACATTAGTTTTTACACTAATTTGTTTTCGGCATAGTTTAAAAGCCTTAAAGATTCATTTTTGTTAACATTCCTGTATCAGTGTCTGGATATAGCAGATTTATGTTCATATTTTAATATACTTCCTAAATTAATAATTATAGTTAACTTTAATTACTAAAATAACTTGTAAATATTTATTATTTATACCTTAAAAGGCCCAAAAAACAGATTTTAAACAAATATATAATATGTACAATTTAATATAATAATTCATATTAATGTATAAGACGGTCGTTTAAAGTCAATTTAAATATTAATTATTACTATTGAATAGGTATATATTATTATTTTGTATTTATTATTATTGTTGATGTGAATTATTTTATACATTTTCCTTTCTAGTACCTATTAACTAATAAGTACAACTATATTCTACTCAACAGTTAAATTAAATTCACATTACATAATATGGTATAAAAAGCGCCAATATCATGATATACAGAGAAATAGAGCAATATAAAATAACAATTTGAAATATAGGTATAATAGTGGAGGAATTCAGTTCTGAAAATAAACTCTTTAATTTCTAATGTATTTTACTTAGTCGTACTTACATAATATCACTATCTATTACATATGCACAGTTAAAAACGGTATCAATAAGACTGAACATGATTTTTAAAAATACACATACAAATTAACAATGAAATGAAAAATAATTAGATACTATTAGATAATTATTTAGGATTTAGAAATTAAAATTAAGAACTAAATATTAAATAGTTTTACACTAGAAATATTATTTTTTATTTTATACATAAGATAATAGAAGTCATTTGTATACAACACACGTTATATTTTATTATAAATGGTTAATACTGGTTAAATGTATGTAAGAAAATTTATAAATAAATAATATATTAACATTGAGTATTGTTAAAAATATATAACATTAATATTTATTTTTTTCTTATATACTTATTATAAACTTTAACTACAATATAATTTATGATTTTAGAGTACCTATGTTTAAAAACTAAACTGAATAATAAATAAAATAATAATAACATAATTATATAAGCAAGTAATTTTAGTATGTGATCTGTGTGTTGATTCCTAGATATAAGTAGAGTTTGGGAAATTTATATTTTTATTCAAATGGACTGCACATTAAATATGAGAATGTTAAAAATGTAATTTAGAAGCGAAATGATTCCCTAGATTTAGATGAGTTTTAAAAGCTTAATCGTATTATGGGTTGACATTTTATGAAACATAAAATGTATTTTTATAGATATAAACAATATTTCTTTCATTTTTAACCAAACAATATGAAATGTGCAGCTGGAATAATAAATCAAGTTTCATTCTTTAAACAGAATAGTATGATTATAAGCATATTGAAGTAAGAGACATGCTTTTAACATTCTATGAGTTTTTATTATAAATGTGCTATATCAATGCTATTTTATATTAATTTAAATCAATTACAATGTAAAATTGTTAAAATCTAAGCAATGATACATTATAACTTATAACCACAAAAAAATCTCTAAGGCTTAAAACTTTTATAGTCATCGGTCTTAAGATATTTCAGTTTAAGTGAAATTATCTATATATGCAGATTATATTTTGAGTTAAAAAATTTAATTCTATGGATTTTATTTAAATTTTCAAAAAAAAAATTAACATTATTGTAAAATTTTACCATGATTCAAGTTTGAATAATTTAATTCCAATATAATTTTTATCGATACTTTTTAAATATTTATCATATATTTAAGGAGAAGTATGAACAATTTTGTTTCATTATTTCAAGTTATAAATACATTTATTTAATAAAAAAAAAAAACATCAGATAAACATTTTTGTTATCATTTTTTTTTTTTTTTGATAGTATGTATAACAAATTTTGTAAGAAATATTTGTTGAAACTTTCATTTAATAATCCATTATAGGCCTCTAAATTCTATGCTCTACACTATATTGTTAGCACTAAATATTTCAAAGCAGTATTTTAAATATGCCAAAAAACATTGAAAAAAAAAAATTAAAAATATATAGAGCACCTGCATTTTTCATAAATTCCAGAATAACTTATTTTCCTTATTCTGACAACACTTTAATGCGATATTTAATTTCGTTGAAACTTTAGCAAATAACGTGACAGAATTCTTATCGGTACTCTGTTTAAAGTTGTTTATACTTTTATCAAAAAATGAATAATCCTTAACGGAGAGAGTATATTTTTTATTAACTAAAAAACTATTGGATTAAATTATAAAAAATATTTGGATTAATAAAGGTTTTAATATTCAACTATCGAAGAATGCTCAAATGATAGATTCTAAAAGTATTGGAGGGTCGTTAAAAGAGAAATTATGATTTTAATCGATTTTAATTATGAATCAATAAAATAAAGATTGAAATGGCTAAGTCAATACCAGAATATTATGTTGTCCTTCCGTTAGAGAATTCCATGCTCATTTGTACATTAACATTCAAATTTCAAACAATTTAATTTCGGTACAAAATTCAAGTAACGTACACAACATTCGATATGTAATCAAGTAGGTAGAGGAAATAGTATGCTTTACGGGTATGTTGAGTTATAGGAGAGCAGTGGTGAATGTCAATTGCAGACGTCGTGTTATAACCTATTTTTCAACTAGACATCAATAAAGTTTTCAAACTCATCAAGAATTATCAAGTATGCCCAAAAAAATATTTAAATAAGAAAGCATTGAATATAGGATCAATAATAATCCATGAGATGTATAATTGTATATTAATCAACACCACATGATTATTTGATAACACCATAACTGTATTCTGTGCCGAATATGAAATATTGATTAACTTATGTTAAGCAGGCACTATAGCTATTTATAATGATGTTTTCTTTTCGAAACACTCCACTATACACACTTATTTACTCAAAAAATAATTCACTACAGTGTACAGAATTTATATTATTTTTCAATGATAGAATATACATAAGCTACAATTACAAATACATTTGAAAAATCATCTTAAAAAGTTATAGACAAAACTTTGATTTGTGCGAAAAAAACATTTTACAGTGTAATATCACATAAGTTCCCTATTATACAATTATTACTAACGATACATTTATCTTTGGTTATAAAATTAATCAGCAAGTGTAGCTGATTTTACGTTAGAGTGAGCATCCGTATTCGTATGTTAATTTATATTTCCGGTTGACTGAGGGTTAAAAGGATGCATACACTCGAGGAAATTTCACTAGATCACGTATACGGCTTGAATGCATTGAACAGTTGATGCGCGTAATGCTTTGTTGTAGTACCTACGTATATCCACGGAAAACCGAGATTATGTGCCTGAGTTTGAAACATGAAGCAGGTTTTTGCCTCAAACTTGACTCATAAATGATATTCGGACATTTGTGAAGTAATATAGTGGCTTACGCTATTCGCAGGCGCAGTCAATGGTGTTGAGATCAAAGGGTTTTTGGCTAAAATATGTGTTCATCCGAATAACTTGTGATTTATATCATAAACACTGAAGTTCACCCATCACGATGTAAATAATATATCATACATAATATTCTATCATACCCTATGTATTTCGTGTACAGTTGTTATAGCTATTTAATTGATTACGCCATAATACATGGTTAAATAATGTCCATAGAAAATGGGTACCTATTTACCATAGTCCAAAATATTCGAATACGTTAATTTTATTAATTTGCCGCTCAATCGATAAATTCGATGTTTAATTGACAAAAATGTAACACAAATAGGCCATAACATCACTATTTTGTTTTATGTACGTTCATGTGGCTGTTAAAGTAGGATAGGATTAAGTAATCAGCCATCTATTATTTATATCAAAAATCGAAAATACTAATTTACAGCCCTGGGATCGATAGAGTATAATTTTAAATTATTTCATCAAAAAGTTATCTGTTTTTACACGTGTTTAACATGGCTAAAGATACCAATCAATTGTGGTACTTATAATAAAACAAAACGAGTGGGCCTCCCTTTGCTGTACAGTTGGGGGTGGAGTGCACCTCGGTTATAGGATAGGTCATTATTACAATGGATTTGTTAAATTTAAATGCAATGATAGATATCATTGTATACGAATAACAATTCTGAACGGAGTTAATATGTTTGTCTAAAATGTGTATATAATAATATAGTATTTTATATTTAAATTGAATTATAATGCAATTTCATAAAAATTTAAATTTAAAACAGTCATAAATTTTTTTCTTTTAAGTCTGGTAGAAATTTTTTTATATAATTTGAAAGATAAGCTTATGGACAACCTAGTGTTAAAATTTTGAACCTCAAATATAAACATAATAAATTTTATGAATTTTCAACTACAAAATAACTTGCAAATTATCGTGATTTTAACATATTTTATACAAATTTGAATTTTATGGGCTTATAAAAAAAAATTGAGTGAAACCATCTCCGATATTTTTTAGTTACAATTAGTGTAACTTATGTTTAATCCTTTAATACATTTTCAAGAGTTTTTGGCCAGCCAATTAAATTTTATAGGTGCTTAAAAAAAAAAAATTACAAAAATCGAAAATTTAAATTGTCTATAAATAAGTCAAAATATGTCAAAATAGTTTGAAAACTTAACCATGTATAGAGAACGCCAATATAAAGATTTGGTGAAAATTTCAAATTGTTGCGGATTTTCGTTTTTGAGTAAGAGCATTTTAAAAAAATATATTTTGTAAAAACGTGATTTTGCGTAAAATTTCCCGGTTTTTCGTAATTTTTTTATTGTTTTTTTCGATTTTTTCAAAAATGATTAAAAAAGTTGGATTTTTGACTTGCCCAAATACCATCTACATTAACTTTCCTATCAGAAAAGTTGCTGTTTAAGAAAATCGAAGCATTTTCTAAAACGTGATGACAGACACAAAAAAAAAAAACACACATCATTGTAAAACCAATAGATTCCATCACTCCGTTCAGAATTTAAAAATTCTACCGGACTTTTTTATGACTCTTTGAAATTTAAATTTTTACGAAATTGCATTATAATTCAATTTAAATATAAAATACTATATTATTATATACACATTTTAGACAAACATATTAACTCCGTTTTTAGATATACTATTAATTTTTTTCCTTTATAAAAAGAGAATAGATGTTTATATAATTTAAAACATTGTTGTAGTATTTATTTGGAAAAAAAAATCATAGAAACATAATAGTGGATCTAAATGAATACCGTATGCAATATTTCCGCTTCTAGAGAGCTCTGAAATCCTTAAAAACAACATTTTTATACATGACGAACAAACAATAGTTTTTTAGGAATTTATTGAATTACGCCTTATTCTTGAAGGATGTTACGAAAGACACTTAACATACATTTTTTATTCATATTTATCTCTAATGAGCGTATACTACAAATAATTAGTTCCACGAGAGTCCGGATGCCGTTTGCTGAATAATATATGCATTGTATACAATATTATGTGTAATTTATTTTTACAAATATGACGATACGTAGAGTAAAATAAATTATTCTCACAAGTAGGTACTTACATTTTAATCAATTATTAATTTTGATCTCGTTTAGTCATTACGAATCATGTTTTATCCAAATATATTTTATATGTGAACAATTAAACTGTTAAGTATAATATAAACATATTATTATACTTTACATCGATTACATATTGACAATCAGGGAACGTTTTTGAAATGGAAGTTTTTTTTTTCTTTTCTTTTTTTCCAAGATTCAGTTTCGCTTAAACGTGCAGTTATAATACTATAGAAATAAAAATCAAACGTAATTACAATGTTTACTGTGCATTCAATCTGCTCGCTACTTTGCAATGCAATACAGGCCTCTCGTTCTATAACGATATTATCGTTTCAAAATTGCACACTCATTAAGAGACGGCGAAACCCGGAGACAAAGTGTAATAATTTCCGTCGTCTCGCGCGTCATGTACTTCGCCAAAGTAACTATATATCATCATTATAATGCATATATTCGAAATAAGCTACACGTGTACGTTGAAAAGAATTTCGCGTTGGCCGCGCACATTATACGCTCCTCCGTTACCGTGTTCGCACGTGGGTCATAATATTACGATGACGACGATGAAGCTCGGGCCACACGTAAATCAGTAATATATTCTCATATCACCGTCACGTACACATCATCGTACGTTCGCATAGAAAGTTTACTTTGCGTAACGCACACGCCCCGTGTACCCCTACACGGGGGGCTCTCCTGGATTGAATCAAAGTTGATTGATTTGCAAGTCAATATTATACATATTGTATTATATTATCATGATGCCGAACCCGTGTCGGCGGGACCGCGTTGAATTTATTCAAGACGGAAAACTATATACATTATAATGCGCGATAATAATTGATGCCTACTCAAGATGTAGAGACGTTGTTCACGCCAATCGATATTTTTTCGACGACGTCGCAAATATCATTGTTAAATAGCATTGTTCCGAGTTGCATGATCTCACACGATTATATTAAATAGGCACGTGAACGGCATTACATAAAATAAGGATAGAAAAAACACCGTTTGTTTTCAATTTGAGAGTGCGATATTAACATATTAATTCTAAAGGGTTAAGATTTATGAGCCGGTTTGAAACATTTGAAAGGAGATAGAGGGGAGGTCTATACCCCATGGACCACAAAAAGATACGTGAATTGCGAAACTCTAAGAATCCCAAATGCGTCTCCTGTTACCGTAGAAACTTATTGACTTCTAATCAATCCTCTACTCTATACCTCACGCTTACGAACTAGGAGTCCACTTCCGTCACGTGAATTCCGATGGCAGTATGCGGCCATGAATAAAATATACGGTACATTTAATCTATAGTACAGGTATTTCGGTCATAATATGACATTCATAGTAAAGTCATGTGTGACTAAATAAACACGTGTCTATCATCACTAGAAACCATATTAATGTTATTTTCACGACGCGCTATTTCACTGAATATTCGTTATGAATATGATATAAACATGTTCGTGGTGTGAACAGATAAATCCGTCACTCGATGTCGATTTTAGCAACATTGATAATTTTTCATTTTTATTATTATCAAACTGTATTATTCCAATACCTTTCCAGCCACGATGGCATAAGATTATCCCCCTCCCCCCACCACACAAAGTTTCATAATATATTATAATATAAGATTACCTATTTGTACTGTTGTAAAATTTGTACTTATTTACTGTTGTTTTTCATCTTGACAACGTTAAAGAGATGGTTACGCTTTACATACACACATTTAAATGTAAACACATAAAAAGTGTTTTATTTCTATTTATTGTGTCTTTATTTTAACGTATATATTATAATAACGTGCACAATGCCATAATATATTATAATATACACATAAATGCCTAACATTTTGATCACATAAATTTGATCTCACTTTTCTATGTGAGTACTGTCACCGAACGGTAATTAAAAATAAACAAAACATAATGAGTTTTTTTCAAGTATTATATTATGCTCGTTTATAAATAATAATAATAATAATAATAATAATAATAATAAAAATATGCTGATCAATAAATCAGAAATTACATATTTCTAGGACTCAAGTTGATAAATTTAATTATTACCTATACTAATTTACCATTTTGATAAAAAGGAAATCAGGTTCAAATCAATCTTAATTTTCTATAAAGAATTCGTGAAAATCAAATGTAATTTTTTGTAATTTTTGTGAGTAAACAACGCACCACCTGTTACAATAACAAGTGTTTTATTTTAATATTCTTGTTTTTCAGTATATATTAATATTAAAAACCTTTCATTTTTTTTTCAAATAGTTCTGTTATTATATGAGTACTGAATTTATTAGTACAAAGCGGTATTCATTTTATTTATTTTTAGTACCTATAGCAAATTCTAAATTGTATTTTTAAAACAAATATTGCACCCAAAATTGATACATACTTGATATAAATAAAACGAAACAAAACAAAACATCGTCTTTGTATACTGTATTAGAAAACTTAGAAATGACACTCTAAAGAATATTGCCATCTGTGCTCCATTTTCAATTGATTTATATCTCTACTAGTATCTCCAAGACAATTTAATTTACATCAAAAATAATAAACAATCATAATTCCGATAAACCTCACCCTACTAGAGTTTAAAGTAAACAATTATTCTAATATCAGTTAATTATTTTTTTTATATTTTATATTAATAGGTATATGTATATATAATATTGAGTACACAGTTTTTCAAACTATACATTCTAATAAATACGTTTTAAATAATTTGAAAACAACGAAAGCGATATTGTAAAATATAAATTTTATAGTTAATATAAAGCCCACTGAAGTCTCGATAACAACTAATAGCCAAATAACACTCAAGTTTGCAATTAGGACTTCACTATGGAAGAAGCGGAGGATACGTCATATAAAATTTGCTCTTAACAAAAGTAGGTAATTACTTACTCTCCGTGGACGTGTCATCGTGATGATGGTATCAGAGTACTATTTATATTTATAGATTATTTAGAGCAAGTAAAATTCTTATTCACGTTGATTCATTAATATCAAAAAAAGTAAATTTCTCTGTATAATCTTGCCACTGAAATAATACTATGTATCAATTTTTAATAATTTAATAATTTTGTAATTTCGATATTATAAAGTATAGTAAGATATAATCTTATACTCGAGAAGAAAATCTATTCGTACATTTTAAATTTACTACTAAATATAAAGAAATAATTACATTTTCATATATCCTTTTTACTTGGTATATGGCATATATTAGTAAATTTCAGTCCATAACTATTCTTATAACATTAAAAGAATTGAAGGTACATGAAAAGAATTAATATTAACTGAATTATCATTGTTTTTCAATTCAAACGGGAAACGGCAGATTGTCTTAAATACATGAAATTCTATAACGTAGTTTAGAAAAAAATAAACTGAGATGGAACATTTTTTTAGTACCTCGTGAACATAATTCATTTTCTATGTGGTTTGTCGAAAGTTTAGTAACTTTTTTATAAACTTGACGTTGACAATATTAACATTATAAGACTTTTAAAAACATCCAGTAATGAATTACGATTGATTTATTAACTTTATTTTATATATATAAGTATGTAAACTCAATGTTTGATTACAAAAAAAAAAAAAAGTATTAATAATACATTTAATGCCTAGATGTATTATTTTAAACATTCGTTTTTAGATGACGATACAAAAATCTATTTTTATATTAGCATTTCTAACATCCTATACATTTTAAATAACGTAACGAATACTAAGTCAACTAACAATTTTAGATATATTTTTGACCTATTATATGTCAAAAATATCTGTAAAAACTACCTACGTGAGTTTTACTGTTTCAATATTAAAACCGGCTATAATCTCAACGTGGATATACTCTTCATACTCGTATATAACAGAAAGTATATTGATATTATATCGTTGTTAAGCAAAAACGTAGATTATTATTTTTGTAAACTTTTTTTAATTAAACATAAATAATATACATGAATAAAATACGTGACACAATTACAGAAAACCGATTTTGTAATCCAAATTGAAATATAGTATAAAATAAAATGTTATTGTTGTTCATTATAGTAACTAAAATATTCAGTTTTACACACAAATTACAACTTATATCGAATTGTATTGTTAATGTGTAAGTTAATAAGTTAATTATTAATAACTGTTACCGTATGAACAGTGACATAGACAGAATTTATAAAACAAAGTCAGTTATTTGAATTTTTAAATTGAAAAACCAATACTAAATACAGTTAGTCTGATTAGAATATAAAAGCATCATGTAAACCAGGGGTCACCTACTAATAGATCGCGATCGAGTGGTCGATCTTTCTAGGCATATATAGGTCGATTGTTATAAAAATTAATTTCACCATTATTAGTCAATCACGTAATAAATAATCAGATTGGATAATGTATATATTATTGTTATTATGAAGAAAGAATAAATTATTATTCTTTGGAGCCAAGACCTTTTTTTATTTTACTCATCAAACAAATCTCTTCCCAAAGACCTCAATTATCTTGGATTTCGATCACTAGGAACTTGACATTTCGAATGTAGCTCACTTGTTTAAAATAGTTGACGACCTCTGATAATATTGAAATGTTGAAAATAATAATTATAAATTATGAATTATTATTATGAATTTATTAATGTCTGATAACAATAAATTAACAATTATATATGAGTATAATAGTTAGAACTCATAACTACGCAGGTAATAAAATATTTCGAGAAAGAAAAAATTTTAGATTATTATTAAAGTGGAAATTTTGAAACCGAATTTTACTTATATTTGAGAGACCTGGGCCTTGGATGACCACTACAAGTATAAAGTTGGATTAGATTCCATCATCAATGAAATAGCAAAAAACTCTCTAAGAAAGTTTTCTAGACAGTTGTATGATACAGCTTCGCTTCGTTAAATAACTAAGTATACACTAGAATGAATTTGAGAGAATGGGAAAACAAGAAACTGTTAGAACAACATTGGAATAAAATCCTCGTACGTCTTGTAAGGATCTTGAAGCATACCTCTGAAAAGATGGATTGGCACTGACGTAGGAGAAAACGAGATAAGAAGTGTGAGAATTAGAAACTGAGTAGTGTTAGTTCAAAATAGAGACAAGTAAAGAAATTTAGTGAAAACTACAAATTATCTCTTAGAGATAAATATCATATTAGCGAGGAAGAAGAAATAATGAAAGTTAATCAAAAATTTATTTTCGATTTACATACCAATCCAAATAAACTACATATTCAAAAAATGTATTATTCAAATGTTAAATTGTTACCAATTTTAATAAATGTTTAGTAAGCATGATGAACAAAAATTGATAATACATAGCACAATTTTTTTTTCAAGTTTTTTAATTTTTTAATATATTATATACTTTCTATACATTTATCGTAGATCTTATATTTTAAGATTTAAAATACATTATATATTGATTAAAACATCAATATAATTCATTTCAATTGAACACAGGGTATTTAAAGAATTACTAAAAATAATGAGTTGTTAAATGTATAAATAATACTACATCATGTTTATTAATTTTCAGAAATCGATTTAAAAGTCTATAATTTAATAAACAATAATTATAATAATATAATAAGGATAACTATAAGAACATTGTACTGCTACTCTTGGTACAAATAAATTACTATCATTAGGCATTTGTGCCACGTAGATACGATAAATTACAAATGAGGGTACATATCTTTTTATGTGGGTAAATAAATCATTTTAAAAATTAATTTGCATTGTTCCTTTTAATTCCAAGTTCATGATGTTTTAAAAGTAAAACATCCAAAATTATTGGTTCATATTTAAATCCAGTTAAATTAATTATAGTTTTTAGTACATTTACTTGATTAAAAAATATTGCTGCTTATTAATCACATAGGTATGCATTAAATGTTATGTTCAATAAATTATCAGCAAAATAATATTATTACAATAATGTAAATATTTTAGTTAACCATTCAACTCAGTCATGCACTCATGCATTACTTATTGTTGTATTACAATAATATGGACTTGAAGTGTTCTACGTTTTAGTGAGTCTATCAGCTGTCATTGTACTGTTCGTCCAGACATCGAGCACCACCATGTGGTACGTACGAATTTATAAAATATTATGCTCTCTCCGAATGTTTTTGAATAAAACAATAAACTCAAATATATTTGTTCGAGTTCTTTTACTGTTACATTTTTTTTTCATAGATAAAAAAATATGGAATCAATAGCTTCTTTGCATATAGTTATTCCAATACAGAAAATTCCATATCACATTTGTTTCAATAAATAAAAAATATAAAAGTTAAAAACAAAATATTTGGTTTAATTTAAATTTTTTAATAGAATCATTAATAATAAGGATAGTATATATTATATTTACCATAAAATAAATGTTTTAAATCTTTATTGAGTAATGTCTAATATCCATATAATATATAATATGCATTTAATTAAATATTATCAATTTGTTAGGTGAATTATTGGAATTTCTTATATACATATATATATATATTTCAATAATCATGATACACTATATAGCAACATAAGAAAATATTATGATAAACTATGATCGAAAATGTCATAAAAATTAGCTTATACAACAAAAATTATACAAAAAACAATTGGTCGTGAAATACGTGTGTATTTTGTTAGTACTTTTAAATACTTTTTTTCTCAATAGACAAAGGTATTAAAATTGTGTATTTTAGACATTAATATTTTTAATGTTAAAATCAAATATACTCAAGGTTATGGTTCATATGCTTTATCAAATCTGAGTCAAAAATAAATATTCAGTGCCACAATAATATAAATGTATATAGTGCTTGTTTCTCAATAAAATGTTAATACAGAAACTTTAAGTTCCATCGTTTCCATGAATACAAGTAATATTCGTTTCAGGGTAAAATATTTTATTTTTAGGTTCCTCACTATATTGGTTTTTGGTTGTAAATATCATATAAAATCATGAAGGGCTCGTAAAAAAATAATTGTAATCTAGCAAAGAATGGATACTAAATAGTACAACGTTATTGTTGAAATTATTAATTTTACTATAGGTAATCTTTAAATAGGAACGTCCAACACAGCTCACTATGACACTGATGTTGATCCAATAAACCAGCTGAACTTAACTTGTCACTGCCAGTCACTGTGTACTAATAAGTTTCAAGTGCAGTCCTTATTACTTACAAAAGAAAATCAGATCCTCCGGTAAATAACGGAAAGCAGTTGTGATGATTTATATCAGTATAGAATAGTCTCGATTTAATTTGGTACATTTGATTAGAGTTACCTATACCGTACAGCTTACAATAATCGGCTTTTGATTCAAAATTAATCATTTCAGACAGCAAGAATCGGAAATGTTAAAATGGAACACAATTATTTTATCGAACTGACTTAAATGCATAGAAATAGTCGGAGCAGATTAACAACTAATGCAATTATTGTAGAATATGCATTGAAGTGTTTTGTTTTCATCAAAATCCTGCTCTTGTAATTGTCCGTTGTAATAATTATTTTATAATGAAATACATGCTATTCTTCTGTCTCTTATACGGAATCTACCTCATATTTACATTACAGTTTCAATTAACCTCTAAATTACATTTGTTTACACATTATTCAATATTTTTCAAAAACTTTTTAATGGTAATAATGTATGAGCATATTTTTACACAAACATACACACACACACACAAACACACAAATTTATATATTTATTTATTTATTTACACATGGCTAATAATATGTAATTAAATTATTATATAATTTAGAAACATAATTGGCTTATAAGCTACAGTATTATTAAAAAATATTTTAAATACTCTTATATATTATTCTTATCCAAGAACGAACATTAATAATCTACGTATTTTTATGATATACGTAACCTACATAAAATTTCAAGACAGACAATTTTGTAGAAACCAGTCAAATAATGTACCAAAAAAAAAAAAATAACCAACTTTTAAATTCTATATTTAACATAACAATCCAAAGTTGTAGTAGGTCACAGATAAAGGGTGATTTTTTCAGGTTTCATACCAGTCAACGCTTTTTATTTTATTTATGTTATACCACACAAAATCCATTTCAGCTTTTTTTTTAAAAAAAACATGAGTGTATATAATATATATATATATATATATATATGTAGTAAACAAAATATTATTGTTTAATATAATTTCTTCATAAATTGAATTCAAACACTATATTTAGTATCAATAATTTACTTTAGACAATTTATGAATTCTCACTTGTATAGGTATTTTTTTTTTCTGATAAATTGATTTAATATAACAATTTATAATTACTAATAGTATTAAGTATATATTCTTTTTAAAAATTATAACAACATTAGTTTTAGATTCTGAACGGAATAAAGAAATCTATTAGTTTTACAATGATGTGTGTCTTTTTTTATTTTTATCTATTTATTTTTTTATTTTTGTGTCTATCATCACGTTTTGGGACAGTAAAAATGCTTAGATTTTCTTAAACAACAATTTTTCTGAAAGGAAAGTGAATATAAATGGTACTTGGGCAAGTTAAAAATCAATTTTTCATTACTTTTTAAAAGCGTTGAAAAAAACGATAAAAAAATACGAAGAACCGGAAATTTTTACGCAAAACCCCGTTTTGGCAAACTACATTTTTTTTAAAATGCTCTAACTCAAAAACGAAAAGCAGTAAATACTAGAAATTTTTATCAAATGTTTATATTGATATTTTCTTTTAAGGTTAAGTTTTCAAAGTATATTGACATATTTTGACTTATTTAAAAACAATTTAAATTTTTGATTTTTTTAAATTTTTTTTTTTGAAATACCGATAAAAAAAATTTAGCTGATCGAAAACTCTTGAAAATTTAATACAAGATTTATTATAAGTTATACTTATTATTAAAAATTGGAAATCCTTCTGCTCAAATTTTTTTTTATAAGCCTGTAAGGTTCAAATTTGTATAAAATATGTTAAAATCGCGATAATTTGCAAGTTATTTTGTAGTTAGGACTTAAAGGAAAAATTTTTATGACCGTTTGAAATTTAAATTTTTACGATACTGCATAAAATAACAATTTATCCTTATACGATTTTAAATATTTGTTATTTTTCAAAAAGTATAAGTCGCAGAAACTCGAAATTTTTACTAGTCGTTAAGATTGATATTTTCTTTGAGTTCTATTTTTTTCAAAATATTATACTGATTTTTAAGCAACTTATAGACATTTGAAATATTAGATTTTTTCACTTTTATTTTATAATTGTTGGTTAAAAAAAAAAGTTGGCTGATACTAAATATTTGAAAATTTAATAGAAGATTCCACAAAAAGTTGTTTTTACTGTCATTTCAAAGTTTTTCAAATCTATGAGCACAATTATTTTTTAGAAAGCGTTTGAAAAGTAAATATTGACATAATTTTTCAATTGAAATATAACATAATATATTATATTATATTATTTATTATCCTACCATCTCTGTTCAGATCTCCGTTTCGTTATTCAAATACAATGATACCTATCACTGCATTCAAATTTAACAAATCCATTGTAATGACTAATGACCTATCATATGAACGAGATCCACTCCACCCCTACTGTACAACAGAGCGAGGCCCATCCGGTTCTTTTTTTTGTGTCTGTCATCACATTTTTTTGATTGACCACACATGAATCATTTCTTTTTGTGACTTTAAATTAAAATATTGATTTGACAAAATAAAATGCATTACCATGACAAACGTGTCATAGTTTTAAACTTAACTATAGAGTGCAAAAAATTATTATATTTTCATTTCATATAAACTTAAAAATATTGCCTTCGATAGATTTAGTATATAAAATATTGTATAAAATATGAAAAAAAATTACTTTGTGTGTAAAGCGCATATTTTAATTAAATTTTCACTCATAAAATCTAATATAACATACAAGTATTGGATAAAATTATTCGTTCCTATCATTTTTCTTGGATTTGTATTGTAATTATTATTTTTATTATTGTGCTAAAATTTTAAAAATGTATAATTAATTACTTGAATTTATTTCAGTTTATTTTTGAAATTTTACCATTAAAATAATAACGATGACGTGACCTTTTCTCAATAATATGGAAACACAATGTTTACAGGTATAGGTAACCGTTCAACAGAACCTCATATTTAAGCTCCTATTTTATTATCTACTATTATATTCTGATTAAATTGGTTCTATCACAAAGTACGTATATGTAATTACTATAGTAACCAATACAGATTGCAATCAATAATTATTCGTCGAACGTTTATTAACAGTATTAGATTTGTCAATCAAAACGTGTTGTACTGCACATGATGTGAATTAATGTATTGGGCAGATTAGACAGATTTCGTGTGAGTTCATTATCAAAATGAGAACTTCAAACAATCAATTATGTATTTGGGGTAAAAGACAAATGTTCTAATATAATAAAATAATATTTGTATAGGTTTGCGAAAAATGTAATATCTAATTATTATATTAATCAGTGTCCTTTGAGTAATAAATAAAGTTGGCATGCATTTGAACATATTTTGTATAAATTATATTATGTACTAAAAATAGTATTATATTATTTTTACAACATTTTCTTTAATTCGTATATGGCATAATTGCAAAAAAATTAAAAACAATTCTTTCGAATAATCGTCAAAATAAAAAGTTAAATGTCATCAAATACACGAAAGTAGTTTTCGAGTTTATATATATATATATATTTATTTATGTATAATAAAGGAGTATTGACCCTTTTGTTTAAGCAATTACAGGTTTAAAAATTTTTAGTATTTTACAGTATATATATATACGGGTATTCTTATAATAATATAAACAAATTTATATTTTATGCGATTAAGCAAATGTCATGCAAAGTTATAAAAAATAAAAGATTTGTTTGTCAGACCATACATGTTCATTTTATGGAAATTTTAAATTTGAATTACATGGTTGTATTTACTAAAAGTGAAGTTCTTATTTCTAAAAAATAAAATTTAAATAAAAACTCATAATTTAATGCTTTTATTTAATGTATCAAAAATATGACAAAAAATTATTTGGTTGATTGTTAAATTTTAAGTATTTATTTTTCATCAATAAGTGTTTAATAATATACTAGCTCTTCTAGCTCTTCAAATTCTTCTCTTCATGAGTATAAAAAGTCTAAAACTTATTCTTCACCCAATCGCTTCGCCGTTCTTTCCTCAATTGACACTTGTGATAATACCGGATTGGACTCGGTTCCCTCTATTCGTGATGACAACGTCGAAATGTCAACTCACTCCGCGGCTCGTGCTGAACTTCACATACCACCTATCCATATCAGTAACATTAGTAATTTCTCCGCATTCAAAGACGCCATAATTAATATAACCACCGACCCCAACGGGTTCACATGCAAGTCTACTTCTTCACATCTTATTGTACAACCTAGTAATCTTGATAATTTTAATGCTATAGTTCGGTATTTGATGAATATTAACGCCAGTTTTCATACTTTTCTTTCTCGCTCTAAACGTCCGCTTAGGATCGTTATCAGAAACCTCCATCATTCCACTCTCAGTGCTGATATTTCGGACACATTGTTGGAAGAAGGACACATCGTGAGGCAAGTTTATAACGTTAAAAATAAAAAATATAATCATCCTCTCCCAATATTTTTTGTCGACCTTGAATGCAATGATAATAATAATCAAATCTACAATATCACTTCATTACTAAACACGAAAATAATAATTGAAAAACCAAATAAATCATCATATGGGCCGCCGCAATGTTATAAGTGTCAAGATTATGGTCACACGCAAAGATACTGTCATCACCCATCTCACTGCGTCAAATGTGGCGAGGCTCATAAGTCAAGCCTCTGTACCAAGGATCGCTCCAGTCCAGCTAAATGTAACCACTGCTCCGAAGATCACACGGCCAACTTCAAGGGGTGCCCATTCTATCAAGCCATTCTTAATCGTCACAAAATCAAGTCGTCATATTCCCAAAATAATGCCTCACAGACTAAAAACTTAATATCCGAGTCCCTCCCAATCGAACCTTCCTAATCTATTCCATCATATGCTTCTGTTACTGCTGGTACTAATCCGAACGTAAATCCACATATTCCAAATTTAAATTCAGCTCTCTCAAAATTCCTCTCCGATTTAACTTCTATTATAAACTCATTCCTTTCTGCCATATAAATAAACAAATAATTAAGGCATTAACTGTCTATTATTATTGTTGTATTTTGTACACTGATTGTGTTTCAATTGTTAATCTGATATATTTTATAATCATTATCATTATGTTTAATTACTTCACCTTTTGCTTATTGTATCAATATTAACTAACTTTGTATATTTATCTTTGTAATTGTTGAACTATAATAGTTATTACTAGAAGTTCTAAAAATAAAAAAAATGTACTTTTAACTTGTATTTTCAATGTCAAATTGTGAATTTTCTTTATTTCTGAGTCCTAAATACTATTTAGTGAAACCTTCAATCGAAACCGATTTTTAAATGCAGTAATTCACTATAGCTTATTCAGATGTATGTAATCAATACGACCATATCTCATTTATCTTAATGACCACCACAAAATTCAAATTAAATCTATCTCCTCAGATCCGACGAATGAATTGTCAAATAGTAGTTAGATAGTTTTTTTTAGTATCATATAAAAAAGTTGTTTTTTTTTTCAAAAAACATTCTATTCTGGCAACAGTTTTTTGGCATAATTATAATCTGATTCAGTAAAAATAAAACTAACTTTTATTTTGATAATGATGTAGACCACCAAAAGAGTACATTGCATACTCATCAACAAATAGTTACTAAGTTAATTCAGACCAATATTTATCTTCAAGTTAGTTTTCCATGCATGAACACTGCAGTCACTGCTACGTCAGATGTTATAAACTTGCAACAATAATATAATGAAATGAATTTTCATAATAGTCAGAACGGTATACTTACTTCATTGTAATGTTATATCAGTTAGTTTATGTTTGTATTTACTCAATGGTAAAATAAACCTCATTATACATCGGTCAGTTATCAGTATCATATAGTTAGCACTGCTTGGTTATTAATTATAATTAAATTCATTTAAAATGTAAATAACTGTTAAAAAAATGAAAATTCAAAAACTTAAAACTTTATTAATATTGATTTAGTCTTTTAGACTAAGTATATATTTTTTCAGCATTTGGATAAAAATTAAAAAGTATACTCGTAGCAACATTTGTAAATTAGCTAAAATATAAGCAGAAATATAAGTATTCAACAACATTAAAACCTTGTAATATATTTACGTAATTATTATTCGTGTTTAATGCTTATTATTCTAAATAAAATGCAAAATAATTATCTTGCTTTGTAATAGATTCTTTTTATGATCTCCAGATCCCCAAATTTAATTGAAATTGGACAAATTGTAGCTGAATAAAAAGATTTAGCCTGCCAGAAAAATGCGACATATCTGACTTTATATTTTTATCGTATCCACAGCAGGCCTTATAATAGGATACGATGTTTACATAAAATGTAAGAAGGAAAAAAAGAAATAAACTCAATTCAAAAACTATAATACAATTGTAAATAGAACAACATAATAAAAGTAATAAATATTAATAGCTTTTGATTATTTAACTCAACTTATGGTTTCTAGTTGATATAGATTAAAATTGAAATCTATATATTATTATAGCTTATAATTTGTTGAACATATTAGCTGCTATTTCTGAAACAATTAATACCCGGGCATAACTAACCCGGGTATAAAATGCACCCACTTATAAATATCAGCATAAAAATCGCAACTTTATATATTATTTTCTATGTTAGTCTTAAAGTCATTTTACAAAATATAAATTGAAATCAATTAATGTTATAAAAAACAACTTTCATTCATGTTAATTTTTGGTTTTTTTTTTTTTATTTTGCTTCTTTTAATATTTATTATGTTTTACAATCCGATCCATAGATATTACATTGCCATATTTAAAATCTATCTGCTAATATGTATATGTTTCAATTTGTTACTCTGCTATGTTATACGAAATTTAAAATATCCTAAATAGGTACATAATTTACTGAAGAAAAAAATTTTATTTTATAGTTGTTAAATTAATAATGTTAATTAACTATAAATTTTTAATACTATAAATAGGTACTGCATAAACTTATGTGACAGTCTAGAAAATACTATATTTTTATAAATAAGTGTTACATAAGCTAATACTTACCTCTATGTTCTATTTATTTTCTATTCTTGTAGCCTTATAACTGTTGATGACTTTTACTTTTTTTTTCTTTGATCCTATACAATGCTATCTAAGCTGAAAAATTGTTTCATACTTCTTTGATTCTTTTATTTTGCCTTTTTTGCATTTTTAGTCAAAAATGCAGTTTTTTTATTTTTTAACATAATTTTTGTTCAGAATTGTTTTTCGTATATCTATCATTACATTTAAATTTAATTCATCAATTTTAATGACTTATAATACCCTATGAAAGAAGTACTCTCCACCACCTACTGTACAGCAGAGTGAGTCCTCGTCCGGTTCTTTTTTAAGTTCATTTTGTGAGGTTTTTAGTCCATTTTAGAATTTTCTTTGGAAGATTTATGTGTGTGTTTTTAGATCAACATTGATCTTAACTCTACTTAACACCTATTTTCTTAGCTCTAAGCTGTTGGGTGAATTAGATACCAAATTATGGTAAGAGTGATTTTATTCTATACGTAATTTCAGTTCTTAATAATTTTAAAACAATTTAATCGAAGTACATAGAATATTAGTAAAATAATACATACGATTTGTTGTATTTTATGTTAATTATTAATACAAACATTCTAGATTCTAAGGTGCCTTAAACTAATAGGATAAATAATTAAGACACATAATATTATGAATTATTTTTTTATTTATTTTGTTTTATTTATTTTATTTATTTATTTTGTTGTGACTATATAAATTGGATCTGTAGGCATGGATATCCGAGGAAATATCCATCTAATCATTTTTTTTTGTTACGTTTTGATACGTATTCGTTCGTATACAAGTTGCATATTTTGAATAAAAATTATAAGTTTTGATTTTCAAATAGATGTCAATATTTGAATTTTAAACTTTCATACAGAATAATTTTTTACACTTTGATTTACATTTTTATTTTGCAGAAATAAACTATTTTGTATCCATATAAATTTATAAAAAAAAAAAAGGAATGAATAATAATCCAAAATTAAATATTGTATATGTTCGATCTGTGTTCGATTTTTCTGCTAGCATAGACTTTAAATTATAATATTTTTTAAGACATCGACTTTTTTACTAAAAAAAAAAAAAAATAATAAAAATCACACTGCATTATGTTTTAATAAAAGTCCTAAAACCCATTGTACATTTATTTTTGTTTTTCTTAGCATGAAATTTTATAATAATGTTGTCATCGTCGTTAGGTGCCAAACACAGACTTTTTGTTTGAGTAGTCTGTATGATTATGACATGTGTATTTACTATAAAACAAGTGAATATAAGGGTTTCATTAAAATATATATGTATCCCCAAAAATACTCGACTTTAAATAATAATACATATTGGACTTGATAGATTTTCCACCCATCATCAAATAATATTATATTCTTATATTGTTGTAGCTGGTTAATTTTTTTGACGTGAAAATACCGACACATTATAACATTTTTGAAAATTATTAGGTTTTTGAATCACATGATATTATTTAATTGATATAATTTAAAAAGAAAATTACAATTTTTACATTTATTTCTTGCAACAAAAACAATTTAACAACACTTATTTTATTAAAACCTCGTCATTATATATAGTCATTTAATTGTAAGTAAATTATCATCGATGAAAACAAATGAATCTAATACAGAAATTGCTATTTAAAAATATTTATTCTGATTTAAGTGTATAAAAATATATGATATTAATCCAATTGAAATTAAACACCTACTTTTCAAACTGACCATACATATAAATCACTAAAAATATTTTTCATAGAGTTCTGACATACGCTCGAGAAACGAACGAATGGAAATGGTCAATGTGATGATCAAATGCTCTATTTTATTTACAAACATAAAAATAAAGTTTTTCAATTTAGTTTCACCGTTGCTTTCAAAGACATAAAATAAAACAATTAAATAAAAGTTGAAAAGGAAAATTGGTCGATTGAAAAATTAAATTTTTTTAGAATCGATATTTTATGAATTTATTTACCATAACTTTTTATATAATAACTTCTTCTTACATTTTAAAACATTTTCATATATCTTATTTACATAAATAGAACTTTCAAAAATGAATCATTAGAATTGGCTTTATACTTTTATATTGTTTTGTATAAATGTTAGTTTTTTTTGCCGGTATATAGTTAAATTTTATGTATAAATAATTACAAATATCATTACAATGTATGTAGAATATGTGACAATTGAGATTATCCTACAATGTATGATGTCATCATTCCATTCTCTGTAATAATTATTGAGTTTACAGAAGACGGCAAATACTTTACAACATTTGTGTTAGTCATTAAAACATGTAAAGAAATTATTGTATCACGTAAAACCAATTATGAACTATTACATTTAAAAAATAAAAAACGTTCTTTACGAAGCTCGGTTTACTCAATAGTATTTAGGTATAACGTTTTAAAAAAATATATCAAGTGGTAATTTAACAATATTGCTTACCAGAATATCCGAATATATTGTATTATATAATATATACTCATACCTAAGTACAAAATGTAGTTTTTTAGCGAGTTTAATTAAGTAACTAACCCAAAGTAAATAGTCATATAACAGTATGATTAAAACCCAAAAAACGTTGGTATTATTATTATTAAATTATAACGAGCCCAAAATGTAATTATATAAAATAAAAATAAAAATTTCAAGAATTTCTGTACGAGAACCGGACTCGACTTCAGGTCAATCAAAGAAATATGTGGTGCAACCCCGTACGAACATAATTTTATAATATATGATACTTTATAATTAGGGCTATGACTTATATGCATTGGAATAAGTTTTATTTTACAAATTCATATTACTACTTTTGTTAGTCATGTCCGTGAATTAGCACATGATGTGATAAACAGTGGTAATTTTTTTGTATATCTTGGATAAAATGCATATTATTGCATATTTTAATTATAAAGTCACGAAAAATGTATGTTTTATAATATAAGTCATTTCATCGCTATACAAAAATACTTAAAAGTGATTTAATTTATCTAATCTTATCGTCGCAAACTCGGATGCTGAAGGTTACCTCTATTATACGGACAATATAATTAGTATATTTTGACCTAGTCATCGTCATATATAGATATATAGTGTATGGTGATAAATTAATATTTCATAATATCATTTTTAACACATTTTTGCAAAATTATACTAATAAACATAATCCAGATCTACAATTCGAAAAAAATGTATATCAATTCTTTACGGGAAAATAATTGGTCATATACGTAAAGAGATTGGAGAGGGTCCGATATGTTTCAATGATGAAACTACAGACGTTAAAGCAGGAAGATACGTAGCTAATGTTTTAGTTGGTCTTATATGTATGAAGAGAAACGTTCTAAGTCGTATTTATTAAAATTCGAGGAACTTTCAAAGTGCAATTATCTAACTGTAGGGAAAATGTTTCACGACGCTTTAATTAATATACTTGGACCCAACGAGATTAAATATAATAAAGTTTATTTATTTTTATCTAACGCTGCGCACATCAATGGTGAAAACGGCCGATTCTCCAATTGTATTGATTCCAAATATGATACATGTAACATATGTGGCCAATGGAATAAAGAGAGTATATAGAACAATAAGGCTTGAGTATCAGTAATATTGGTAATATGGTAAGTTGTGTGCAAGATGATTTTTATAAACTCCGAATCGTGTTAACTCTCGATTTAATTGAAATTTCGAGAATCATCTTTGTCTCCACATCATATATACTTACCGGATGAGGAACTTGGCTAGAACCTACAACATATTATTATGATAATTTCAACTCCATAAAATCGGTAATTTTGTCTTTAAATGAAAGTTCTGTGAAATAGATAAAGAATGCTATAGCTTTATTTGAAAATAGAAGTATACAAAATGATTAGTCTATAATATAAAATGTAACTTTGGCTTTATCACTCAATCTATATTAAAATTAGAAAATACCTCATTTTTACTCTTACTTAAAGTTTAAAAATCATTGAAAACACCAAATTTAAACTTATAGCCAAAACAAAGGACCCATTACTGAAAGAATCGACAAAAAATTAAAAAATGTATTAGAAAAAAATATCGAACCAAAATCAAGGTTTACGATTTATTGTTTCGTGTAATTTATTTGAATAGCTTTAATAATTTTAGAGACAATTTTATAGATTATAGAAGCTTTTGTATATGTTTATTGTTTTTGTATTAAGTGTTTATTTTATCAATTATTTTTTTTTTTTTTTGCCGTATTTTAACATATTTATTTAGAGCAGTAGATGTTTGAAAGAAATGTATGGAAAATGTGTTAACTTAATATTTATGTGGTATAATTTAGCATATTTCATCATTTTTTATTGTATATACACGCAATTATAATAACCTAATTATAATATTGCTATAAGAACCACCAAAACTTTGAAAACGCATTGCGTTGCGCGTGACAACGCACATCTGTTAACGATGAAAACATGATGTTTTTATATTCACCCTGATGCATTAACAGACATTTATGCGAATACAGGCCGTGCGCAATAATAAGTAGGTAAATATTACCGTTGAACGCTTGAACGCACAACCACTGATTGGCACGTGTAGATCCTGTGCTGCGGACCGGTTCGCGTCGGGGATATACCGAGTGCGTTCCATTTTTTAATATTACCTTTTTCATAGCATTATTGCGTTTGCAGTCTTATCGATAAATCATATTGAATAGCTCGAGTGCGACTAACTATACTACTATTATAATCATATTATTATAACAGAGAATACTTTTTTTATTCTATAATCAATGCTACTACCTATACATAAGATAAACTAATTCAATAGAAATTACATTTCATTTTAGCCTCGATGATAATTTAGCACGACCACAACTCAATTATACGGTCAATCAATGCTAGTGGATATGTACGCAAAGTATTTCCGTAATATTTAATAGTGTAAGTAATCGAAAATTTCGTTGTCAGATAACATGCAGAGCCAACACGATAAACAAGTAAAAATTATTGACGGGTACAAATAAGATTCTGTAAAATGTTAAAAAATGATGCAAGACGATGGAATTGTACAAACAAAAATTGTAAATCAAAAACAAAAACCAATTATTTCAAAATAATAATACATCAATAATATATTTGGTCAAAAGAATGGTATTCAAATGCCATTAAACACCAACGATCGGTCTATATCAGTGCTTCTCAACCTGGGGGCTGCGGCCCCCTAGGGGACCGTGGCTAAATGACTGGGGAGCCTTGAAATATGTATTTAATTTAAGATATTTCCGATTATTTAGTTATAATATAAATATAACATTATAACGTATACATTATATTATAACCGACCATATGATTAATCATTATGTATTACATCGGGAAAGTTTATCTTACATTAGAGTTATTAGATTACTGATTAAAGTATAATAACAATTGAGGGGGGCCTTGATAGTTTTACATTAAATTTAGGGGGCCCTATAACAAAAAAAGTTGAGAAACACTGGTCTATATAAATACTTTAAATAAAAGAATAAAAAAACAGTTAAAAAAAATAGTGATAAGCGTACTAATTTTCTAAAACTCAATGATATAAGCTAAAATAAAAAATAATTACATTAATAAGAAGCACAAAACACTTATGGGATGTAGGACAGTTAACAATTGCGTGGTGCACCGTGAGTAACTCTAAATGAACTGGAATGCACTTGGGCTACGTATGACCTGTTTTGTCTTGGGACGCAGTTGGGTGATACCTTATTCCGGACGCACTCGGAAATTCAAAAAAGGGACGCAGTCGGTAAACTCTCATCACATGTTTAATAATTCGGTGTGTAAAAAATTTCAAACACGATCACAACAATAATAATAATAATAATAATAATAATAATAATAATAATAATAATAATAATAATACATATTATATAAGCAATCACTTACCTGTCGCGGGCAGATACAATAATAATATATAACGCGATGCCGCGAGAAAAACCGAAAGCACGGACGCGTCCGATGATGCGAAATCGCACTCGCGCACCTTCGCCGATCCGATCGTCTGACCACGCGTGTGTAGGAAGTAGTACGGGGGTAAAACCTATATCGCCGGTGTCAACGGTTCGAGAACGACTGCCGCGCGCGATTTTTACCACCATCGTGGACGGACCACCCGTTGTACAGGAGCGCTGCCGTGAAACACTCGTCCGAATCCGTTCCGGAGGCTTATTTGCAAAAACCACGGACAATAAATGAACGGACAGGACATCAAACCGAATGGCCATGGTTCTCGAATGATAAGAAACTGAGGAGATTTTATTTTATTTTTTTCTATGACAAATATTTTATTTTCTTTCCTTTCAAAATTAAAATTTTACTGTGGTGATATTTTTCGATCAACGAACAATGATACTATTTTGATACCTTTCGACGGTGTTTTGTCAAAAAGGCGTACTTATACCAAATTTTTATTTTTTTTCAGGAAACAAATATAACTGATTAAAAATCCAATTTTAAAGATAGAAATTTATTTGATTAACATAATGTATAAATATTTATACTTATATTATAATATTTTATATTATATTTATATTATGTGACTCCGTGGAACTAAAATTGCATATTATATAATATATATTACCTAGACTATATTTATATTTATTGCTACATTAATTTCAAAAAATGATGTGATGGTTTAAACCCTTTTAACAATTTGAATTTTATAAATGTCCTTTTAAAAATATATAATTATAGTGGTATAAGCTTTTTCAACAAATTTATGTAGATTATTTTAATTTTGAAAAGAGCATCTGGATATCTTGTAATCATTATTTTTTCACAGATGAATACGTTTTTAGCCAATCATTTCTATGGAAAAAACGGTTCCTATATCACGGAGATGATCAGACTATCGATGTAAATGGGTACGGGTTTTTTTTTCTTCGCAAACCCGTTAACCGATGTGATCTCGTCGCGGATACTATATGACAACTCACGTGAAATCTACATCATATCCGTTTAATCACGAAGACGAATGCAAAACTATATTACGATGACGTATCGTTTTTTAAGCTTACAATTCCTATGTACCTATAATACCAATGTTGTTATACGATATTGTAGTGAAACATTATGTATGTTTTTAGTGGACCCCGTGATTTAAAAACAAATCTAAGTGCAACGTTTTTGTTAAATTTTTAATGTAAATGGTAAACAATAAAGTTTCAGACGCAAAGGAGCACAAAATACTGTGGTGTACAAAATATGGTTTATGTTATAATTATTAAAAATAAAAATTTAAATACGGAGCCTTGAGTAAAGTCATTGTGCTATTTATGCGTATAAACAATATCAATATCGATTCGTTATTAAGACCATAAAATAATATTCAAATTATATAAAAATCTGATCGTAATTAAATATGTGCAAATCTTATTAAATTACATTTATATTATATTCTAAATCCATCCTGACGCGATAATAATGAAAAACGATAATTATTTATACGTTAATAAATGTATAATCTATATTTATATAATAATATGTTTGTTAAACGAATCATCCGAACACGGTAGCTGCAGTATGCTGCGACGTAAATAAATATACCTAGAATATAATAATAGGATTCCTAGTATAATACTGATGGACTCGAGAAAGCTCTATATTATGCACTAAATTGATGTTTTTGCTCATGATAAGGCGGCGCATCGAATAGGCAATTTCGGTACGTATACGTCGGGGAATCATACTATAACATAATCAGACCTCAAGCACTATTATACTACGGGGTAAAAAAAAATTATTATCTTTCGGTAAAGTAACGTTTTACTATGTTTTCCACTATCGTTTTATGTCTAGTGCATATATGTAGACACTAAAACAACGTAATATCCAGACGCACACACAAGAAGGGTTCGACCCCTCCCCTCGCTATCTCCGAAATTGGAAGAAAATTTTTATTTATACATTTAAGCCCACACTTATCAACCAGTAGATTTTGTCCGTATAAATTATATTTATGTTTTAATGGTAATTTGTAATTATTTGTTAATCAATTGTTATTGTATCCCTTACTTAAAACCTTAAAACTGTAACCAAAATATTTGTGAACGCACTTGTACCAATATCATATAACTAATTTAAATGTGTATAATATAATTACATAATTATTATAATTATTACGTTAATATAATTATCACAAGTATGAATTATTGACCACAATACTATTATATCAATGAAGAATATTTTATCTGTACTTTCTTCTATGTACCTGCTGACAGATCTTTTATTACGGTTATTGGTTAGGTTAGATCAAAATTAGATTAGGCTAGATAAATATCATACCTATTAATATTGATGTAGTATTTTGTAATATATTCATTCGCATATTATTAGATGATTTATTTTAGTCTCATTTAAAACAGATCTTGTAATAAACTATAAACTTATGAAATTATAATCTTAATGCTTACTAAGTAACATTTTACAAAACACAAAATATTCAAACATTTTGAAAAGTTTCTTATTCATACTCAATAAATACTAATTTTCTTTGGTTCTGAGTATAAAATAACAATATATTACTTCAGAAGAAGTACTACAGCAACATTTGTATTTGCGATGTACTTGCACTGTATTAGTTTCTCTTAGTATGTTGTATTCAAAATATTACCAAAACAAAATTCCCAAACCAATATAAATATAGTTTTTGTTTATTATTAAGTTATTTTCTATCAATATTTAAGTTTTAATGTAAAAAAAATAAAAACATGGATAGAATACTAAAATTGGGGTAATGGCAAACTTTATAAGTATAACCAATATTTTTTGTATCATTTTTTTTTGACTTGAAAATTAGTGTAAATCGTTAAATTTGAAAAATGATTCTCAGCAATGCTCGATTGACTACAATATTTGTGAAACACTATTCTCCTGTACATTTTTTTTAGCTTTTCAGTTATGATTTAAATATAATTTTAGGTCATTATCAAGCTACAAATGCTAAACTTATAGTATTTAAATATCATTGTATCACTATTATTAGTCTTTCAAAAATAAATAATCTCATAAATAAAATTGTATATAATTAATATGTATTTGAATGTATCTTATGAAATTAATATCACTATAAATAAAATAGGCTCACATAAAAATATAATTTGAACTACTGTGAGTGCAAAATATGAGTACAACGAATTTCTACAAAACATATTTACGTGTTAACGCTTGATGACATATTATAGTACTCAAGTACAATCGTTGAACTCATAAATTATTCATACAACAGTAAATTAAATTATGTTTATTATTTTCGTTGAAAAATTTAATAAAAGGGTTAGATGTAAAAATAAACTACCAGAATCCAATTGAACAAGATACACCTTTTTGACAACGTGATTGAGCACTAAAATGTTTCCATAACAAGAATTCCAGAACTTATCAAAAACCAACACTATATAGTGTACATACACTGCATATAGTATAATAATATAGCACTACCTATTAATAATGAGCCCAAGACTTGTATTATGATTTCAATTAAAAAACTAATTATTTTTCATATTTTACAATATTAAATATTATTATAATATCATAATTAATAGTATACTAAGTAACTAAATATTTGCCATCTCAATTAAAATCATTCGAACCCAAAGTGTACAGAAACAAAATAATCTGATATATTTTGATAAAATCATACTTCAATAAAAATTAACATGTGGATTATCATATTAATTTAATAAGTAATTATAATATAATTAGACATTTCCACCTGATGAGCCATAATCCGTTTAAATGTATTTACTAAAGAAAAAAATTAATAGACAAAACCAAAACCATAAACAATACTACTCTTGTGCTTCCATCGATATCTTGCGAGCATTCTATTGAGTATGGTACGCGATGTTTTTTTCAAAATTTATAAATATCTGTCCCCCCACTATTTTTTTTATCAGATTCTATCTCACAGATTGATATTTTAAAATTAACTTTGGCTCGTGTATCTCTTAAATGACTTTAATCAACGCAGGAGTACCTCGAAGAGGAATTCTATTTCCCATACTATTTAGACCTGACTTCCGATAATAGATCAACAGCTCATAAGGTCAATAAGATTAATCATGAGTTATCGCTCTCACACACTGTTAAAATTATTTTAACGAAAAATAAATGTACTTGTTTAAAAAACTAAATTGCTATCTATAGCAAGGTGACTGTTAACAGATTAAAACCTATTTGGACCTATTGATCACAACTTTGAGATGCGGCTAAAAAAACAAGCTTAAATAAAATCCAGGCCTATCAGAATATCGCATTCCGTAAAATAACGAACGTTCCACCATACATTTCCAAGCAAACCATTTAGAATTACATGCATATAAAAACAATTGAAGAAGAATCAAAAGTTTTTTACAAGCAATTTTTTTCTTAGCTACCACAAAAACCCACTCATCAGAAATTTAAATACCTTCCTTACTTGTTTTTATTTCTGTTTTCTTTCTCTACCAAGTTATAGATTAAATTATATTTCAAATTCATGCTCAAGTTAAGTGTTACTTATGGGTGACTATTCTTATACCAAAATGTACTACTCTCTATATATTAAATATTTACTTACTTCACAAATACTTTTCTTTGTATATATTGTATATTTCTTATAAAAAAAAAAAAACAAAACAAAACAAAACAAAACCTTAAACATTAAAATATATTTTATGATTAAGTCTAAGAATTTGTCACTTCAGAATTCTACGAGTGTTTAATTGGTATTATGCTCTTCAGAACTTAAATAATTAGATACTACCCAGGTTCTCTGAAATTATAATTGTTTGTATTTTTATATAAAATTTGTGTATTTGTGTATAAAATGTATTTTTTATATGAAAAAGGTCCTAAATAATGGGTCGTTATTCTATTATTTATAACCTCGCAACAAAATCGTTCAGTGGTCTTCCAACATTCGATCACACGCCCCTATCTGAAGCAACAATAAATTTTCAATGCACGTCCAGTGGTCCACCTCTATGATAATTATACATATATTATATTATTAAGAGTTGATTAATTTTTCCAAATTTATCAAATATGCCATTACCACTATTCAAAATTATTACGCAAGATTTTTATGAAACTCACGATCATCTCGGTTTTCTTGATTTCAGCCACACTATCTCCGGCTTTTCCGGGTAGTTTTATGAAGTATTTAACATGAGCTGATTTAGGTCATATTTTATTCTGTGCACAAATAATAGAACATTAGTCATTTTTTCTGTTATTCTGCAACAGTCTGAAACAAACTATAAAGCTGAAATTCTCACATTTTCCACGAAATACACCGTTTAATTTTAACATGGATACAGCGGAGATCGAGATCCCTACGAAACAACTACCAATGTCAATATTTTATGTTAACACAGATAGTAACTATTATAATAACCTACCTCGCAATATAAAATGTGGCAGAAGGTCTATATTTTAATCAACGAATGCAAAAAGACTTTTACTGAACATGCAACGAATAAACGCAATACTTCAATACCACAAGTTATAAAACTTGACTAAATAAAAAAGAATAAAAAAGATTCAAAGGTTCGAAACTTTCAACAAAAATCTCAACACAAGCCCTCACCTGATGTCTTCAATAAAAACATATCATTTTTTCTTGCATAATTATTCCTACAAGACTATTGAAATATACATTGTTATGAATATTATTATATACACTTAAATTATGTTATACAAAATGTACTAAAAATTATTAAAAGCTATTCTTTGAATGATAATTCGATTATCTGAGAAAAATCACTCCATAACTTAGTTTTCTATAGCACTATGAATTGTCTTGATATATAAATATAAGCTATACTGTTTCAGTAAAAAAGCTATTTTAAATAAAAAAAAATGCGTTATCTGCGTGAAATAGCCATCAAACATATGTTTTTCTTTTACATCTGTGAGATAATACGACCAACCCGGGCAGACTTGCACCAGTTGAAACGTAGACGACAAGAGGCAAACAACCGTTTGTTGATCCTGTCTCTATTCACCTCTCTGAGACTGAAAGACTCTCACGAGCATACTTGCGTCTTACACAATAATAGAAATGACTCATTTTAAGTATAAAGTAGATGCCATTAATATTCATATCAAAAACCTACCATAATGATGATGATCAGAACAATCCTCCTAGTCGAAATAATGTACAAAAAAAATGAACATAAAAATAAAAACCCACATCAAGGTAAAACAAATACATACCTCGTTTAATGCAGAAACTATAAAGATAACATTCAAATAACTGTTTTATTATTATTAAATAATAAAATGTATTCAAATTTTTTATTTTTACTAATTTCTATTGAAAATAAAATATTATATAATAACTGTATAATTTTTCATTATTTAAAACATTCAAAGTCTCTGTAGTTTGACAAATACGTAACAGATTGTACCTACGATATTCAGCAATAACAATAATATAATTTAAATCTATGTATTATGGTTAGTATATAATTGAATTTTAAAATCAAATTAAATAATTTATTTTACGAAAAATATAATCTAATTTTAATAGAATACGAGGCATGTAAGTTTAAATTTTAAACGATAAATTAAAAAAATAACCAATTTATTTAAAACTTCCAATATCACTTAATGCATATATATATATAATATATGCATGGGTATATAAATGATGATAAAAAGTAGTTTTTCAAAGACAATTTTTGTCGATTTCACAAGTTCAAAAGATTATAATTATTTAGGGCTAAACTGATAAGAAAATTTTCTCACATCCGTGAAATGTCAATATATTTTTCCCGTATAAAACTGATATCTGAACAGATATTTTAATCCGATAACGCGTCAAGCGTCAACCGATTATAGACTATTACTATATTATTATTATTACTATTACTATAGATCATGGGTTCTTAACCGGTGGTCCATGGACCCCTAAGGGGTTCGTAGATGGTTACCCGGGGGTCCATGGACTGATTTGTGTTTTTTGTTTTTTTTTTTAAAAAATACCCAAAATTAAATGTATGCATGAGTAATTCAAATTATTAAATGAATCAAGATTGTCGGTCGAAGTAGAAATTATTTTATTTATTTTATACATTTTAAATTTCAACCGTAAACTATTTATTAATTTTTCTTATTGATATATAATATATTTTATTTATTTTTTTATGGAAGGGGGGGTCCGTGGTTATACTTGAAAGGGGTCTATGACACAAAAAAGGTTAAGAACCTATGCTATAGACTATTCCAATTTACTATATATCAAACAAAATAAAATATGCCAACATACGTGATATAAGCCAATTATATTACTCGAAATAGAAATCAGTTAATTTACTTTATCTAAATAAAGTATCAAGGAATCGTCCAATTTTTGATTCTAACTAACTGTTTACAATAATTGTTATAAATAAGATTGAAAATGATTTTTTAATACTAAGTTATTATTAATGTATTACTAATTACTATATAATATACTACCTATTTAGTATTTTGGAGTAAATGTAAAGAAAATCTTATAAATACATAAATAATATACACTTAAACATATAGTTGAAAATTTAAAATGATCTTATTATATCCATAATATTTTAATACTTTTAATAGGTATAATACATGATATTATAAAATTGTTTTCTTGTATTTCATTTGTTGTAGAAGTTTAGTATAAATACACGTAAAACTTACCTACTGTACACTATATGCCTGATAAATACTAAACATATGATATTTAGAAGAAAACTGTAATACCACTATAGTCATATTAGTATTATTATACCAAAGTTGCCAGTTACTTTTCAGTTTTCAGTGTTTTCACTAACACTACGAGTAACCTGAATTCCAAATTCGAATAACTCAAATCACTCAGTCGTATATATACTAAAAAATTTGCTCAACCTATTTTTTTCAATTAAAAAGTTATTTACATTCTATAGTAACACCGTATTCGTCCAACATAAGACAAAAATCCAGCGTGTTTCTAAATATGATCGACAGGCGATAGCAATTAGACACGATTATATCCATTATCTAAATATTATTAGAGGTATTATGCGAATTCGAATCTATGACACCTACTTAATTGGCCTGTTCATTTATCTCTACATAAATTATACTCAACTATCGTGTTCACTTACAACCACAACAACTCAATTATTTCAGTGTAAAAGACTTTAAAAAAGTTGCAAAAATGTCATTGTTTCCTAATATCCAAATAGATAGGTACGATTAAAATGCTTTAAAGTTAAACAACGTAAGTAAACATTATTTTAAAGTATATGTCATCTAAACTAAGTTTTATTTTTCTTTTAAATTGTTTGTGATCTGTTTTAAAAGTACTCCACATACAACACAGTTTTATGCATTAACTGTTTATGTATTACACAATACACAGTGTATTTATATATTTTGGTATTAATATGAAGGAAAAAATTAATAATTTAATTATATAATACATTAATTATTTTTCTGTTGGACAGTAAATCCGGAAATTGTAAAGATGTTAAAAATGTGATGATTAATGTTCAAGATGATATGCCTACAAAACCTGTGTTATGTACACTCAATTTTGCGAAAATTTCATATGTACTTTTGAAGAAAAATAATCGATTACTATTTGTTATGTCCGTTAGAGTTTTTCTTATGGTTATTTGAAAAGAAAATTATGGATAACCTTGTGTTGAAATTTTATACCATAAGTATAAATACTAAAAACTTAATGAATTTTCAACTACAAAATAACTAGTAAATTATTACGATTTTAACATATTTCATAAACATTTTTACTTTAGGCCTTCATAAAAAAATAACTGTGGCTAGAAATTTTCGATTTTTTTTAATTGCAATCAGTAAAACTTATATTACATCTTTTATTGTATTTTCAAGATTTTTCGGATAGCCAAATTGTTTTTATTGATACTTTAAGTCTATAAATAAGCCAAACAAGTCAAAATACTTTGAAAACTTAACCATGTATAGAAAACACTAATATAAACATTTGGTGAAAATTTTAAGTATTTGCGGTTTTTCGTTTTTAATTTAGAGCAATGTAAAAAATATACTTTGTCAAAAAGTAGTTTTTTGTAAAATTGCCCGTTTTCCCATTGTTTTTTTGGGGTTTATCCCGACGCTTCTGAAAATAGATTCAATTCCCTTTCAGAAAAGTTGCTTGAAGGAAATCAAAGCATTTTGCTGTTCTAAAACGTGACAACAAACACAAAAATAAAAAAATTAAATAAAAACACACATCACAGATATAATCAATACATTCAACACTCTATCCGTTCAGAATCTAATATATCTATACGTATATACGCATAAACTATGTATCTATGTATGAGATAACGTCCATAATATATTTTATATAAGACTTGTCATAAAATTATAATTTCAAAAATTATGCAATATCGCTTGTGTCGAACAAAAAAGAAAAGTGTAGAAACGGTGGTTATTGCACCGATATTATGGACAAACTACCATTGTAGGTTAGGTAGTTACTATTGAAACACTCGCATTTTAATCCCACGGACGTAATGCCGTTTTTATTTTTTATTTTAGATTACTAAAATGTATACTCGACATAAATAATACGGTTCTCGGGTTTTGGTGAATGGCGAACTATTACGGTCGAGTGCGTGTCGAGAAATTAAACGGAGAAAACCTAAGAATAAGAGCAGATGCAAGAATCATGAATTAATCGATAGCACGCGGGATCGTGTAAATCCTAGTCAAAAGAAATATAACCCCAACACTACCATTCGGGGACGGAATATAATAGCATTGTGTATGCAAAATCAAAATATGTGCCGGCATCAATATAAATAATTTATTGTTGCGACAGCGTGGTGAACAGACTATATCACTACCCGCGTGCATGCGACACCGTATCTGGTTATGTATTTTATTGTGCACGATAATTTATGCAAAAATTTAATTATTCTCGTTTAGACCTGTGTTTAAAAATATCTCTATTCTCGGACAACATTCGGAGCAGCTTCAATTCAACTGCTAGTAATCTGAAATCAATCGACAGATGGGCACGCTAGGAATTTCATTGATTTATCGCGTTTGTTATTGATACTGTAATTTTATTACGTTATGCTGGCATAATTTTGTGTTCATATAACCAACAATGAGGACACTGATTTTAAATGATTTTTATATTTTTACTACTAAAACTGTTACGATTAAGTTATGTTTGAAAATTCATTATATTGAACGGTAATATTTTTTTTCAATTTCACAAAATGAAGAAGTAATCGTAAAAAATATTGAAATTAGTCAAACAGACATTTAAATTTATTTTTATAACATTGAAAAATGTATATTTATTTTTTTGAACATTGAATTTAAAATTCTTTATCAATTGGTAAAAAATGGAAAAATTTGGCTGCTTCAAATTTTTTTTTTTTGGAAATTGATTAAAAAATGTTGTTAAACTAGAACTGTTAGAAATAACAAACTTGATTATTTTCCCGAATAGTGACAATTGTTTGTGTATTTAATAATTTAACTGTGTTTTTTGTTATAACAAGAGGAGTTATACTTAATTTTTTGACCCGAGACTTGTACATTTAATACAAACATATCAGTTACTTTATTAATTATTGCTATATGAAATTTTTCAAGATGAGATGGCAACATATTACATTCTACACCAAATTTCACTAAGAATTGTTGTTCAGATACGATGATTTATTATTATAAACAAATAATGCTTATAATACAAACCAAATTTAAATCTAATGTATTACCAAAATGTTGATGTTCTTGTAAGCAAAAAAATTTAAATGTATATTTTAATACTACATTATATGGAAACATTTTACGGTTACAGTACAAAGTACAAAGATAAAATATAACGCAACGTGATCTATAAAAATAAATATTTTATATATATCTAAATAATTATGTAATAACTGTAAAATATGTGAACACTATTAGGATCACGAACATGTCTGTCAAATTATCATAATACATACTCGTATTTTAATTAAATAAAAAAAACTTAATTTACCGTCTTTGAAGCAAACGTTATATAGGTAACAATAATATTATACAGTTAAAAAGAAAATAAATAAATGTAAGATGAAACAAATATAGGTAGGTACAATGCATTTATTAATTACTACTTTATCGCTAACGGGTATACATAATGATTACATTACAACTTTATAAATCATAACCGTTCATATGATACCTACAAAGTAATTAATAAATAATAATAAATGTAACTCAGTATTGTTCAATGTGTAATATTTTATAATTTAGAAAATGTATTTTCCTTGCACAATTATATTTGATTTGTGTATTTAGGAATAGAACTTTCTTCAACTTTTAGTTTGACAAGTACCCTCGTAGCCGATTCCGTAATAATTTGAATTTCATATCAACACTTTTATGATAAAATATTTTAAATTTTTGAAACTAAAAACAAAAACTTATTTACATTATACTGGTCTTCAAACCACTCAAAAACCTTGTAAACTAAATTAAAGTAAAGTAAAACAAATTAAAAATTCGAACACTAAAAATGTCGTTTAAAAAATGAATATAAGAAAACACATTAAAGCTTGTAGGAAAAAATACACTCGTACACTTGAATTATTTATTTTTCACGTTTGGCTCATGATTATTTTTTGTTTATTATTAAACATTTACATTAAAATATATAATTAGTTTATAATAGTTACAGTTATAACCAAAATATTGTTTTTATAGAGTGCCACACATTTTTATTTCCAGTTATAACTCGGCAAGTAAACAAGTTTTGAGAAATTTGAGTTTCATTTCACTATAATTTCCAGAAAGGTCTATAAATTACGTGATATGTACTTTAAAGGTTGAGTCATGTCAAATGTGGAAAGATCTTGTGGATAAATGACCACCTATAATTTTCAAAAACACTTTTTATGGTTAATTTCTTTTCTCAAAATGAGCCATACTAAATGTATTTTTGACAATATACAATAAATATTTATCGTATTACAAATGTCATAACTTATGACTCATAAGAATAGAACAATTAAAAACATTTACATTAAAATGTTCCTTTTAATTTTATATTTATAAAAAAATTATATCGAGTATTGACGATATGTACTTCTTTATTGACATTACTTAAACAAATAATATCATAACTCATTTTCCATAACATTGCTATAGAGTTATTTGTTTTGTTTCCTTTGTTAAATTATAAATTAAACGTTATGAATTTATAATTAGGTTATATTAATGACATGATGTCTCAGTTATTCAGAATTAAAAAGGATGTAGTTTTTATCTGTTGATGTTATTGGAGCATATTATAAATTCAAATAAATATATTTTTCGTATTTTTTCGACAATGTCAAACTTTTGTCAATTTTTTACCTTTATAAACATAAGATTATAAAACTAGAATTCTTTTAATATTTAGTCTTATATTCTATTATATTAGAGTTCTTTATTTTTATTTTTATTATCAAAATTTACATTTATGCTATATGCATAAGTAAAATATGATACATATTAATACAATATGAGTAACAGAAAAATAACAGAGAAGAGACTAAGAGTGGCCATCAAGTAGTATATTATAGAGGTTGAGTTGTTAGTTTTTTTTTTTTTTCATTGAATTAATATTTACATATATACATTTTTGAGCAATAAATTGAAATATTAAAATACAAAATATCAATTCTTTTTTATTAATTTGTATTTATTAAGTCTAAAATATTTAATTTATTTGTAAATTGATTCATACAGTCATATAATAAATAAATAAATACCAATACATTATAATAATTTACATATATGATAATATATATAACCATTATTTTTTAATCAATAATAATTTGGGAGCCGTCAAATTATTGTGAAGACAAAAATAAGCCGTGAGATGAAAAAGTTTGAATACCTCTGCTCTATAACACGAGTACATAATATTTGTATATAATTTTACACTATAATTATTAATTTTTTATACCTAATTCGTGTAAAAATGATTTATTTAAATAATACACTTTTTTTACTACATACAACGAATATGAAAGCTTTTGATATTATCTGATTAATAGCATCACGTAAAAATGGAGTTGATCGTTTTCTAATAGTCTATCATAAAAATGTTTTTTCGATTACGTCCGCGATAAATGTATTGATTGCAATTATTATTATTGTTGTGATGTTTTTTTTTTCTCGTCATATTAAACGTCAACATGTTGAACTTTATGTGATAAATGTATCACCGCGTACGGTACCCAAAATGACTGATTCCATCATAGGCACACATTTGGAGAGCGCGCGACGACAAGGAATTATCCGTTTAACGTTTTCGGCCGCGTAATGATTCTCCACAGAGGATTATTGGTGTACATACACGTACGACATACACCGGTTCCGTTGTACGTGCTTGTCGATTTGTACCAAATAACAGAACGGTATAACATAATAGTGAATGTACTTCACCAAGCGGCATCTCCACAATATGACGTATTAAATTAACCGCGTGGAATATGCAGTGAAACTGGAGAAATATTGATGGTAGTAGTGTACATAAAATAACATTTATAGATAGAGTCGAAACATAAAATACCAGTGTATACGTCAAATTTTTAGATTTGATTGCAACAATCGTGTCACGAAAAAATATTAATGTTTTTTAATCGATAGTTAAATATTTACAAAGTTTAAATAATATTCTCCCATTACATATACCCGCTATCTGCAGTACACTTGTTCACTGAAAATCGATTATATTTGTTATATAGCTTAAGTTATTATTTTGTACAAAACTAGCTGAATTGTACGTCGTTCTCGGTTTAAATAAAATAAATGCATTTATTGTTGTTTTCTAACAAAATTGTAAACATTGTTTAATCTATTTAAATACAATTTAATTAAACTGGTTCATTTTAGTTGCATAATTAGATTTAGGTTTCCTGTTTCAGGCTTAGGATATTTTTTCTATGTTTACTTCTTTTACCTTTCCTGACCTCTGAGGAGTTTAATTTTGAAAAATACTTCCTTAATGCAATCATGTGTATTTTTTATTTATATTTATTATTATTATTTTTTTTTTTTTTTGTGTCTTTGTACACGATTTCAACCAGAAAGATTACCCCGATGTATTTGAAGCTATATAATCTAGTAAATATAGATAATCTTTTCGTAGGAATGAGCCAAAACATTTTGTAAAAAGTTATAAAGTTATGATGATCAAAGAACCGTACCGGTTCAAACAATTAAACTACTTTTTTTTTTAGTCCTATAATATTTAATTTTTTTATTTTATATACTAAGACAAAAAAATCTCCATGTTGAAGCATATCCTAAAGCAGGGGTCGCCAACCAGTTATAAAAATTAATTTTACCATTATTGGTATCAATCGCGTGACATATTCGGATAATGTGTATTATGTGATAATGTGTATTATTATTATTATTATTATTATTATTATTACGAATATATGAAGAAACAATAAATTATTATTTTCTGAAACTTAGGCCTTCTTGTTAATTCCAAAAAAATCTCTTCCTAAAAACCTAAGAAATCTAAATTATCCTAGATGTCGATCACCAGAAACTTGAAATTTTGAATGTATATCACTTGTTTGAAAAGGTTAGCGATCACTGTCCTAAAGAGCCGCAGTTTTGTGATATTTATTGGGTACTTTATATTCATCATTATAAAATCAACATAAAAAATTGCCTTTGTAACCAGGACTTAAGTGAAAAAAATTATACATCCAGAGCTCAAAATGCTATCGACCTTTCAAATCAAAATTTTTCAAAATATTTTTTTATTGTATACATATGATAACTTAGACTATGATATAAAGATAAATATACCCTGGCGATTTAAATGCTCTATGCTATGATTGTTAAGGTTGTGCGTTGATTATAAATCAATCAGTCAGGCAGTTAGTCCTTTTTCCTTTATACATAAACTCGTATATATATATATATATCATAAAACTCTTATACTCAATTTTATGTCATCAATTTGGTTATTAAAATTAAATTAAATTGATTTAATCAATGACGAATTTCTATGATTAACTTAAATTATAATCATTAAACATTATTGTAATACCAATTGGACTAATTTAATTAACTTTCTTAGATTTTAAAGTGGAGAAAATGTAAAATACATAGTTACACGTTAGACAGACATGAATGTTCTTGTTCGGAATTTTCTACACGACTTACAATTAACCTAGAATTTCAAGACTTCAATATTATTTCGTTCCAAAACACTTATTTTATTCCTACTGACGAATATGCACTAAGTATAATGAAATTAAACGATTCTCGGATACAATTATAGTGACTCATCGTTTGTAAATTTGAAACATTTAATCATCTGAGAATATGTATCCAAGCCCCTTTAAAGCTAAATACAATTTTAAGAACAGAATGAGTTTCTTGGAATGCATATTGTACACCCTAAATAATTATTACGTAGCTATACAAATTCTATGTTATAATATATCAGTCATCAAAAATAAAACTGTGCATATAATTCTATATCTGTATACATAAATTAATTTGACAATCAATTAATAAATCATATAAATCAAAATAATTGAAACCAGAAGTCAATATTTAATCGAGTTTATGTCAAAATATTTTTAAATCACTAACATTTATTTTTTAACTATAATCAAAACAATAAACGTATTTAATTTATTTAACAAAAAATAATCAGGTATCCAACACATTAAAAATTTGAACTCAAAGTAAATATTTCATATTTGATAAATATGTATAATATATTATATAGGTTGTATACTTGTATATGAAATTGATGTGGTATTGTGTTTTGTATTCTTAAACGTTTTGTATTAAAATAATTCTACAAATTACTATTATGTAATTTTATAATGATTTATATTCTATAATATGCACATGATTGATTTTCATAAGAATAATTATTTTGAAAACATATGAACACTATTCGTATACGAACACAAATAAATTTTATAAAAGGTGCATACTGTACTAGAAGCCAAAGAATAAATATCATGTTGACTTGTAAACCTATAATTAATAGAGCTACTTAACCAATTATATAGAATTGGAACTTATAATAATAATATTATCTTGTACGGTTTCGTAGTAGATTGTTTAAGATTTACTCAGAAAGTCAGAACCCAAAATACCTCGTACAACAAAAGAAAAATTTAGATTGTACTCGTATAATAGAATAAGACATTAAAACTAATTCTTAAATCTTTTGCTTAGCCACGCATATGAGCACAATAAACCAAAAACTTAAATCGATTTTTCTTTAGCTTGACCAACTTTTACTCTTAAGAGATAACAGTTTTAAATTCGTTTTTAATATATTACTAAGTATATTAAGTTAAACGCGTTGAAATGTAATCAAACGATTTCGTTTTAATTTTTAAATACACAAATAATTAACTTTTCACTAAATTATCAATCATTCAGTAGTATTTGTTTAAATAATTACATTTTACGATGTAACCTTTGAAGTGTTACTCATTAATTAAGATAATAATATGATTTTGAATTACTATTGTTAAACAAATGATTAGACTCCTTTAAATATGTTTAATCGTAAATAAATTAAATTAAAAATAATAAGTTACCAAATGTATAACATAAGAATATGTATAAACTGCAGAAATAAACTTACAAAATGAAGGTATATTTTTATAAATTCCTATGGTGATATTATAGATTAGTGCTTCTCAATCTTTTTAGTACCGTGACCCATATTTCCCCCGAAAAATTTTTCGAGACCCACATTGTTTCACTTTTTAAAAATTAGGTAGGTAATAAAAAACAAAATTTTTATTATATAAATATGTAACATTTTTATTAGGTATTTTAGTATTTAATATTTTATAGGCTTATATTTAATAATAAATAATATATTTTATATTAATTTAATATAAATTTCTTAGAATCTATATAATTCAAAAAAATGTTCGTGACCCATCAAAAATTGACTGACGACTCACCAGTGGGTCGCGACCCACACTTTGAGAAACGCTGTTATAGATAATAAATACAAATGTTTTGATTCAATAGAGTGTTTCTGTAGACTTACTTTTCAGAAAAAATTCTTCAAAACTTGTTTTGGCAACATAGATTATCAATTAAAAATGTTATACAAATTACACAGATTTATAATATAAGTTTGAAGTAGTAAACAAATCATGATTCAATGATTTTCCTTTTTTTTATTAAAACTAAAAATTAATAAAAATAATATTCATTTGACAGTAAATATTGTATCCTAATAAATTCAAAAGGTTTTGAATATTAAATTTGATTTGTATACTAGCCTTTAACATACTTCCTGCCATACTGCAAATTATAATGTAATACGAACGTGGCATGATTTAAAAAATAATAATTATAATGTATAATTTATAAATAAAATAAAATATTTTAACATTTTTTTATTCGTATTCAAAATAAATCTAGATTAGCTATCGGTGGTAAATCTAATACCGTGATTCGCTTTATTCTTTTATTGTTGCTCCTTAAATCAAAACAAAGAAATTATACATTTAAATGAAATGATGTTAAATCATCTATGTCACGTATTGAGATCTGAAAGTATTGCAAACATGATCTTTACCAGAAAACTAAGTGGAAACAAATCATGGCCCACGGGGTCGCTCAATACTGCAGGGATGCGCAGCCAAGGCAAAGACTGTATTTGCCAAAATCTCTCACAAGGAACAATAATGAAAAGCAGCAAGGAAAATGATAGGTTGAGAGAGGAACGGTAGAGGCAGCAAACGTCTTTAATGGACTGTGAAAGCTGGAAAAGAAGAAGAGATAAAATTGAGTTTATTTACGTAGATTTTTATTATTATTTTTTTTTTTTGTCTTGCGGCTTATTGTAATTTCATTCTAAGGTTACAATTTTGGAGACTGCAACAGTACATTATGCAATTTAAACTCTTAGTTATCACTTTGTAAAGCTCAAAAGTCAAAATAAGTTAAGGTCAATGTCAATTGCTTACAGTCTAAAAAAAGAACACACGTTTAGTATAAGAGTAAATTTATTCACAAACTGCACTTATAAATAATATTTTAAATTGATTTTTACAGGTGATACTGATCAATAAGCTACCTACTTTGGATCAAATATTAAACATATTTATTTAATTTATCTAAACATAATTTTTAGGAATAAAATTATATTTTTATTTTAATTATTCTGGTGAAACAAACTTTTTATTATTAATTTATTTACAATAAAAGGATTGTGATCCATGATCTTCTGTCTCTTTTTATCACACGCACAACATAGGAATTTAGACGTTTTCTATTTCCAACATACCGATCGATTAATTAATGCGATAAGAATTTTGAAAATTGATTTGAATAAGTCGTTAAGTCTACTTTAGATCGGCTTTTCCACATTTTTTAATTTTTGCACTTAACATTTCCAAAAATTAACTTTTGTTGATTTTAATGTGCCCAATTCATTTAATTCTATTTTGTGAAATTTTGAGGGACAAAATCAAAAATATTGAGGGAGTTGATCTAAAGAATACTTAGCGACGAATTTAAATCAGTTTTCAAAATTCTTAACGCATTTATTGATCGATCGGTACGTTGGAAATAGAAAACGTCTACATTCCTATGTTTCGTGTGTGATAAATAGAGACGGAAAATCATTGCTTACAATCCCCTTAAAGCTGAAAAAAGGGCAAATTAATTATTGGGAATTCTTTTGGAATAAATAATATAAATAAAATTAATATTATGATGATATCAAGTACATTTTATTAATTCTCGTGTTTTTATTTCATTTAAAATAAAGTGTATAATTTTATACTTAATAAAGATTCAAAATTCTATTACATAATTATTTTTATTACATTCTAACAATATATTCGAATGTTTTGTCTGAGAGACAAAGTAAACTGCAACGATGGACAAAACACGAGTATTCTGTCTCTGTAGCTTTTTACGTTTTTTTCTCTTCCTCTGCGTTTCTTATTATTAAAATTATTACCGTATGATAACCACGAATATTAATTAAGAAAATATCAATGTGACACGCTTCAACTCGAAATTACATTATATCCAACATTGCTGGATGCTGGATTATGAGCAGAGTAACAGTTATTTGTGTTGTTGTTTCCTTTATTTAGAGCAAAAATATAAAAATTGAATTGTATTAACATTAAAATTAAGTTATATTTTCAAATTTCTTTTAGAAAAAACTTTTTATAATTTTCTAATATTCTCTAAAAATATATAGTTAATTAAACTTTGAAGTGGGTATTTATAAAAATGAGTACCTATCTGTGTTACATTTTTTAATAGTTGGATTATGTGAATTTATAATGGTTTTAAACGATTATTAATCTTTTTAAATACATTTTTCTAAGATTTTATCTCAGTGCAAAAAATTAAACATCATTAAATGAAAATAGTAATTTCGAAAATTAAAATATTTACTGTAATATTTGTTCCGATTTTTTTTTTATATAACTGAATTCTATCTAAATTACTATCAAACATAATATTGTGATCCATCTAATTTACGCTAGGTATGTATTATATTAGGTTTTTTTTTTTTTTTGAGAAAATGTAATATATATTTTATTTTCAAAAGCTATACTTGTATTTTTCATTATCTATATAATACTACATTTTATGTACGACAATATTTCTTATATTATTAAAACTGGGATAACACATGATAAATATTTTAAATTAAATTTTTCCAAAAAATATTATGGTTTACAAGATAAAAGTATTAAATTAACCAACATACAGGTACTTATTTCAAAACATTTTACACAACTATGAGCTTTAAAAATATACTTACACAAATTATAGCTATTAAACTGCTTATTAACTTATATAGTAATATATCAATGCATATTATATATTGACACGCTATATCTAATTTTTGCTATGTACGTATTCAGAAACTAAGATTCTTATATAAGATTAAAAGCTCCAACATTACAATTTAAAAATAAAATGCAAAAGGTAAAAATAAAAATATCTAATCTAATATTAATGTATGTTATATATTTATATTTGTTTTGGTAAAATATAATTTTTTCTATGTTTTAGCTATATTATAAGCTATATTATACTTTAAATTTGTCTAAAATACCTAAGAAAAAGTATGTATATAAAATCTATTTTTAATGTTTTCATAAATCATTCAATAAATGAACAATAATTTCATTTTTTACGTACACATATAAACATAAACTACTACAGATAAAATTAAAATCACAAAATGTACTAGATGCATATATAATCAAATATAACAGTTAAATCTTTAACTTAAGTCTGCAAATGTAGAAAATGTAAAAAAACATTAATCATATATACAAACTTTTATGCTTATGTAAACTGAAAAGTATAAACATTTTGTTTCTATCTGTTCATATTACATGTCGTCACAATGATGTCTCATGGTCCATTTAAAATACCTGTTTAAAATGTACGCTTGATATATATAATATATATTCGATATTTTTGTATCTAAGAACATTTTACTTTATCCAATGTTTAGTTTCTTTTATAGTTTATACCTGTATGTAATACAAGATCTTTAATCAAAAATCTTAAAACGTATGGGTAAAGAAATGTTACATTCAAAAAATTATGCGGTGTTAACTTTAAATGAATAGTACACATTATATATAATATCCTAAAACACTTCAAATACATTTAATTAATATCATTAACATAAGTACATCTATTGAAATTAAGTTTTCTCGATACCATATTATTTCGCTAGCCAAGTGGTGTTTAATCGTACTGATTGCGAGACTATTTAAATGCAAATAAAATAAAATAAAATTCAAAAAAAATTATATAAACTCTTGTTTATTAGAATAAGCCTCAACAGCGTTGACGCCATTGACTAACGTTTTTCATAGTTTTTTTTACATGATATTTGTTAAAACAATTCTTCAGTTTAATAGAGTTCTTATATTACATTTAAAATGAAATATGGACAAGAATTTTTATTTTTTTATGCATTTATACATTATTCTTATATGTGCCTATTCTTGTTTTACGCAGTAACATATAAAATTAAAAATTCCATCCAAACAGAACTAATTAAATTCATTAATTCATTATCAAAGAAAATAAGCTATGTTTTAAACGCAAATCAATGAGAGTAATTATTCTTACTGTTGTATTCCATATTTTTACATTGTACTATTTTATAAATACCTATAAAATACTTAAATATTTGAAAATTTGTTTGTAAAATAGTTTATCATTCGTGTCATGGTTGATAAAACATGTTAAGCTGTCCACTTTAAAAATTGAGTGTAAGAACTTTTTTGCTGTGTTAAAAATATAATCGGATTAGAATCGATTAGGATTTTAAAAGTAATCCAAATATAAATGCCAATCAATGATTTAAGTCACGTTCTTGTAAAAAGTTTTAAAAACACTCACAAATGCTTCCCTAAAACTAACTATTATAAACTACGTGCAACTCATGCCACCAAAGAAAAAATTGAATAAAATCATTAATTCATGAGATATATAAACTAATCAAATTGCAGTAAAAACACATTGTACGCAAAAATTATAATAAAGTATTCTACAATGTATTTATAATAATTTTATACTGAGCTTTTTTACAATGATCATAAATAATTTTAAAAATGAGACCAAACTTTCGATCAATGTGTATATTATAATGCGTTACATTATAATATACGAATCACTGAGAGTTATAATGTTTGAATGTTAGGAAAAGTCAACAGTATAAATTCTTTCTACTAGTATTTTCATTTCAAAGTCAATTGATTTGTTCATATAATTCATTGATTCATCGTTTTCATTATTTAACCGTTTGCAATCAATAATTATATTTATTATTTATGTATGTTGATTATGAATACCCATAAAATAACTACAATGACGTGAGAATAATTGATAATTTAAGACATATAAGTTAATGCATTGAAAAGGCGACATAATATTAATAACGAACGATGACCACGTTGAATATATGTTTAATATATTGCAATATCAACTATATAGATATACGTGCCTTCTTCTTAATAATATTATAATTACTGGTTAAATATAATATCTACACTATTTGTTGGAATGAAAAAAATATAAAACCTAAGCCTAATAAGTTATCTTACCCTCCGACGTTCGAATTATTCTGTGCCTCCCAATACGAATTCCGTACATAAATATCCATAAATATGAGTGTTCCCCATTCAGATGTCCTTTGTACGGCACGTACAAAATAGGCCCCCGAAAAACTGATTTACTTTTACCGATTGTCAGAATCAAAAAAAAACCTAATAATTTAAAATCATTGACTTGTTAACTGTTCTAAATATTACAAACCCGCTATTTAATTTCACCTCAAAACAATATACAATTACATATACATAATATGTGTTTAAATTTTAGACTGATATGGTAAATAAAATATGGAACTCTCAAGTTTGATCAGCAATCGATTTAATTTTTTTTTTTAATTAGAAAATATGCTATTACATTTTATGTATATATTAACTTCGGATGTGACTCGCCAATTTGCCATAGTAGCTTCAAATAAGTGTTTACAGATCGAATCGATTTAGGTCGACGGTATAGCTTCACCAGAACGAACGCGTTCGGCCAAGCGCCACACCCTCGGGACGGACCGAATCGAATCGACGAACAGTAGATACCATACTACTTCAATACTAGGTGTTCTGTCGTGGAAAAACTACTCGAATTGGTATTACGAAGGTTGTTGTTAAAATTAGAAATTCTTGATTCTCCCTATTTTTTTTATTAGTTCAGTAGGTAATTTTACTTTCGTTGTCTTGATAATTAAATTATAGGTATGCTACAAATGAAGAAAAATTTAATAAAATGTAACAAATATATATTTAAATAAATATTTACGATTGATAGATCCGAAAAAAAATTATTTTTAATAATAACTGAAATTAAATCACGTGATTCGTTCAACATAAGTCTATTAAATATTATTATTATAGTGGAGTGACAAAAAATAAATAATATGATTATACAAACATAAAATAATTCAATTACACTTTTCCAATTAAAATCAATTTATTTGGAAAGTTTTTTTTACAGTGTATTTTGACAATTCTGTAGATCACTCACTTCTTTAGCCAGCCTTTGAATTTCACATTGAAAATGTTATGCGAGGCTTGTACCCTAGGTCATTTTAGATCTATAAATTTAACGGTATAAAAGACTTGCAATTTTTTTTTCTAAGGGTTGTAAAATTTGAAATAAGACAAATCTGATTGTTTCTGCGAATATTGACTAATATTTTCTTTCTTTTTTTTTTCTTTCTTTGAACACTTTTTTATTAAAATAAATCTCTACCAGAAATATATAGTATCTCTGAATGTTTAAAAAAAAAACCTTATGTAAAACCATGCACTTATTTGTCCAAATGTTTTTGGTATAAAGCGCATTGTGGTCTGTCAAACGATGTTTGCAATCAGTACCTACTCACGGTCGCCGACCAGAATAAAAAGGATAGTGATTCCACAAAAAAACGTTTGATGTCAATTCGTTACTATATTTACAGACCCCGTTTCTAATAATAAATAAAAAAAAAACCATAGACACGAGATTATTTTACGTTAAGAAAATAATGGATGTGTACTCTTGTATAATATTATCGTAATAACAGAATTCTGGTGATTGCGTATGCTTACATACGATAAACATTGATATTTGGCAAAATAAAACAATGTGTTTCTTAATAACTGATAAAATGTCTATAACTCTTATGACTTAAATTTAATTTTAAAGTAATACTATATGAAACCCTTAACTAAAAATGTAGGATATACGACCGTTATTCCAAGTCATTTCGTAATTCATCGTTAGATAGGTAGCGAAGTAATTATTCATTTTATACATTTATATTCGACTTGAATCTAAATACACGTTTTTTTCGATCATATACCACTCATATTCACACAACATTTATTTATTTCAACATAATCAAATAACATATAATCGTATTAAATAAAAATACATTAATAAGCTGATACGTATACCAACTTAATTATAATTAAATTATATCTTTTAATGATCAAATATTTAAAATAAGTACATGCAACTGGTAACAATTCATAAATATCATTATAGACACCGATTTTAGAAATTCTAAACTTACCTGTGTACTACATATTTTAGAAGTGGCCAGATTCACAATATTTTTATTAAACTTAGAGTTGGACAATAAATTGAAGTGTTCAAAAAATATTTAAGATTTCCTTTTTATAAAGATGTTCTGTAGTTTTTGGTCCAAGACCATTAATATAAACGCCATTGTATAATACAAGACTAAATAATCCCGCAACAAAGTAAATAAATCATAATAAATGGCTATGTAAAATTGTAAAATAAGGTATGTAGCCGAGGAATGAAAAACACAAAACATACCTATAACATTGGTGTTTTAAAGGACAATTATAATAGTCTATTATAGAATCAATGCCTATACCTATGTATAGTATTCAGTTATTACTCCTTGTGTTCCTTCAATATATTATTATAACTGATTCTATCAGGGTATGTTAATAAGTTAATGTTTAAATTACCTATACAAGATGTAGAACAACCGCAAATTAATATTATACATTAAGAATAGTAATAAATTACTTCGTATATATATATATATATATACTAACTTATACTATCATATATACTAACTTTCATTACCAGGCGTTTCCAGGGGTTTAATTTGCCAGTATTATGATTATTAGATTGCAAACAACACAAAGTTAAAAGTTGTTATTAATCATGATATAGTATACAGTGGTGGTTCTCTACATTATAAATCGAAACTTCTGACCAATTTCATATTCATTCATAGGGCGGGACTCCTTTCGCCCAAAAATGACCTTCCACTTTTTGCCCACGTCCTCTTTTCGACCAAAAATGAAAATATAGTTTCCTCTTCTCGCCTACAAATAATAATTGTATTCTTTTCGCTTACGAATTTTCGCCTCGCACCGAAGGGTTTTTGATTGTTATTTATATAGTCAGTCGATAAATTTTGAGACAGTGGTTTACAAAATGCAAAACTTGAAACCGTAGGCGAAAATAATACAATTATTATTTGTAGGCGAAAAGAGGAAACTATGTTTTCATTTTTGGTCGAAAAGAGGACGTGGGCAAAAAGGAGAAGATCATTTTTGGGCGAAAGGAGTACCGCCCCATTCATATTCATGGCTTCGCAGTGGTTCAGGCAAGCCCATTTTCCTACCCTTACCCCATGTGAGTTTTTAAGGATTTTAACCTGAAAAAATCTATTATTAATGGTTGTTTTAGGTTATTTTTTATTTTTTTTTTTTTTTCTTGTTTTATCCCTTTTAACTTTCTCATGGCTTGCATTTTGGAAAAATTCTTTCTTAGTGAGTCTCTTCATCATAAAATGAAACTATACCGACCAAAATAAATCATACCCATATCTTCAGCAGTTCCAACTAGGGGTATTTTTCTATTGTACCCATTTTTACCCCCTTGGAGATTGAGTTTTGAAAAATTCTTTGTTAGTGCTATTATCTGTTTTTTATGTCTTTTTACACGACACATTTTTGACTAGAAGGATTGCTCCGATTTATACAAAGTAATGATTTTTCTGATCAGAAATTTCAAATATTTAGTGTATTTAGGAGGTAATTTGTTCAATTTCTCAATAGGTAATTGAGAAAACATAAAATTTTCAAAAATTAAACTACAAAGTTATTAGTTATTTCATTGTTATTTTGATTTTCATAGCGACTCGAAACATTTACTAGGTACTTTATTATCCATCATCATATAATCAACATAAAATATTGCTTTGGTAACCAGTAAGTAAAAACAATTATTATACATTCAGCCCTGAGCTTACACTGCCATCGACCCTTAAAAATATGATTTTCGGAAAATTCTTTGTTAATATTCACCTACGTTGTATAAGGAACTACTGTGCATAACTTTAAATCTTTAGACCCAGCGGTTTCGACTAAACGATGACGAATCAGTCAGTTAGTTATGTTTTGTATATTACCTATATATGTATCATATAGTATATTATATAGTAGTAGGATATCCCAAGTAAATAATATTATTACGTAGGATGTAGGTGTGTGGTAAATACCAAATTAAAAATGTCAAGGACATAAATTAAATTCTACATCAGGTATATTATATACATATTACATACCCTATAATATATACAAGTATAATAATAATATAATCCCGTATATACCGTAATTATTATAATTGTATTATACTGTAGTACTGTACCACATATGAAATTATGTGTTTTAGTGCTGCAGCAAATATAAAAGTAGTAATTTTAAATACCCATATTAATTTTATCGATTAGTTATTAGTTATTACTATTAAGTTCAAAAAACGCCGTATTAACTCTGTTTACATGGATACGAAAGCGTTTATCTCTTATTAGAACTGTTTGAATTAATACTATAAAACGGTTCAAATTGTAATCCTATATGTTGGAACACGTTACGAATCCAATATGTTGAAATTAACCGTTCTCGAGTACTTTCATGACATGGAAATAGTTCACGTGCACTGTGTACGACAAATATGTCCAAATCTCGACTACCCTGGAGCGTTAGCTAAACACTTAATTACCAACACTGAAGTACTACAAAACAGACTACATCAACTGTTCTACGTAGTGCCGCCGTTCAGTACGGTGATGCCTCTAAACGATATTATTTCGTTCAAAGTGTTCTTCATATGGCTTAGCAGAAACGTGAATCAAATATATGCTGTTATTACAAACCGTAATACGACGTCCGATTTAAAAAAAGTCAGTTGCTCGTGTACAAAACTATAAATAATTCAAAAATTAATTCTTAACAATATTGTATAGTGTTAATAGTATTATTAGTGGTAAGCATTATAGAAAATAAATTATCATAGTAAAGTTACAACATTAAGATTTCCCATACTATGGATTCTACAACTTAAAACAATATACATTTAATCTATACTTACCAAAATATTTTATAGGCATTTACTTAGATTTATGATGAGATCTATGATAAATGTATCTAGGTAAGAATTAGAACTAAATTCCTTATATAAAACTAATTAGAATATTTTAAGTAGAGCTATTATTACAATAAGAATTCAGTTTCTAATAAATTTATAATGAGTAATTCTTAAATTATCATGATTTTTATAATAAGTCAAGGCACTTTAAAACTCTATAATAAACCATATTTATATATATATATACAATATACACAATAAAAAATATTAAATATCACTGAGCTTAAAATTCTAAACATAAGAAAATAATAAAAACTCTTATATAAAAACTGTTTTTTGAACATTTTCGTGGAAAATGTAAGATATTTGGATAATAACCGTAAATATTTGGTTTATACCCTAAATATACTGCATAGCTACACCACCCTAAAAATATAGGTAAAACCACTCTGCGTCGTTCATTCTCAGCATGCATCTTACTTATCTTAGTTATACTGTAAAGAATAGAGATCACATAATTGAAAAATAGGTAACACTAATATTCGGTATTTTATAATAGGTATCTTCTACGATACCGACTTTACTAGATATGAAAAAGTATATATCGTTGACATTATGATGTGTTAAAATAGAATCAGGTACATCAATGACAATAATTTATTCAGAACAATGTGTACGTTATCGAGTATATATTAATACACATTTATACGCTAGTTCTAAGTGTATAGCTTTAATAGTTAATGTAAATAAAACTATCGATTTACGTTCTCAACTCTAAAATGTCAAAACAACGCCGTGAAATTATTTTTCGGAACTTTTAAGGTAAAAACCACTTGGCTTAAATGTTGTGTAAAAAAATAAGTATATACTATATGTTTTTATATATATATATATATATAATAGGTGGTGAAATTGTATGTGGATAAAATGCCTACAGTCAATGTGGACCAAGCTGAGCATTTCAAGCGAACAGTTGCCAAACCATTTAGTCACCGACCCGTAGAACCGGAAGTAGACTCACCAAAAAGCCGGTCATCTATTCAACGGTAAGATAGAGCAAATCGTAAAAAGAATCGGTTTTTAATAGTAACATATTAAAAAACGTTTATATAAATGTAGGTATGTATATACCAGCGTTTCTCAAAGTGTGGGTCGCGACCCACTGATGAGTCGTCAGTCAATTTTTGGTGGGTCACGAACATTTTTTTGAATTATATAGATTCCAAGAAATTTATATTAAATTAATATAAAATATATTATTTATTATTAAATATAAGCCTATAAAATACTAAATACTAAAATACCTAATAAAAAGTTTACATATTTATATAGTAAAAATTTTGTTTTTTATTACCTACCTAATTTTTGAAAAGTGAAACAATGTGGGTCACGAAAAATTTTTCGGGGGAAATATGGGTCACGGTACTAAAAAGATTGAGAAGCACTGGTATATACTGTTGTATGTGTGGTATTTATAAAACATTTATTCTACATTTAACTTCAACACAAATTGCTCAGTATATCTATTTTATTTTTTTTTTTTTTTGTGTGTCACATTATACACACTTATTACAGTGGGAAATCTCAAGTGTGCAATATCACTGTTGTTATACACATAATGAATTTCTCTGGCATTGTTCCAAAATTCTACTGTAAGAATAAATATAACATTAAAAACGATTTGTACTTGTAGTAGGTATCAAACCTAGTAAGAGATCGTAAAAAGTAGACGACATAAAAATTAGGAAAAAATAGCTATTACTGAAACTTAATAATTTCAATCTTAATAAATACAATGTAGGTATAACACAGTGGTTTTTTCTCTTTTTAAATAATATAATGTTTTATTCTTCAATTTTTAAAAAATAATTATAGATATTTGCTTCACTCAAAATCTAAAATACGTTTTTTTTTTTTTTTTCATTACGGATTGATTGTAAATTTATCTACGTGACTATCGTATTCGCGAATTTATTTTTTCATTGATCTTATTATTAACAAACAAAGCAATTTATTGTCAACTATGGCAGCAAGAAAAATACATTCACTAGGGATGAATATATTTTCAGTTTTCAAATGCATTTCACTCGTTATCAATTTGCCATACTAAACAATAAGTGGTGTAATGCGTTTTATTAAACCTATAAATTATATATTTATTGTAAAATGAACGTTATCCCTGAACAATTACTTTATATTGTTTTGTTTCGACAATAATATGCGCACTATTTATTGTCTTTGTAGTGTAATACCAGCAGATTGTTGTAAGATAAAAATAAATCAAATAAGCTACGTAAATGATTATTGTGTTTTTTTTAGGTCAACTCGATCTCTTGAAGGCAAATCTGCAGTTTCCGTTTCATCACAATATAGTAGCGGTACAAGTAGGCGTGATTTGAATTTCAATAATAATAAGAACAATCAACAACAAAAATAACTGGTATTAATTAAAAAATGGTATATCCACGTATTTTGTATTTATAATAATATTATATTATCAACATAAAATACATTATATAATCAAATTAATCAAAATGCACCAAATTATGATATTAATGATAAACCTGTGCATATATTTTACAATATAAATATAATGTTCTATTATTGTAACACACCAAAATAGTTTTAATAATAATGTCGATATCTCTATTTTTCTTTAATTTGAATGCTTTTATAGATTTGTATAGAGTTACAAAATCTTAACTCAAAAAATAAGAAAAATACTACTCAAATACATACGTCAGTATAATATTTTGTTATGTGTCCTCTATGTTGTGCAAAAAAAAAAATTTACAATAACCTAAATATTTATGGAATGCTCAAGAAACCATGAAGGCCTACAATTTGGGAATCAATTCACAAGGGGACAAACTTAGTATTCATATAGATAAATGTCATTTATCATGTTACCTTACCTTCCTCACTAATATTCAGTGAATGGTTGTATATTGTCATATTGATCAGTATTTCAATTTTCATGTTACCAACATAATTACAATCATATAAAAATCCATTAGCAAGTTCTAATTTAACTTATATAAGCTTCCGATGTACTAATATATATATATATATAATACTATATAGAAATTATATAAATTTAAACACAATGAAATGAATTATAGTATACGGATATACAGATATACAGATTATGTAAAAAAAAAAAAAAAACGTTAAAAACGTTCAAAATACTCTGATATAGGAAATTAATTAAAAACATAAAATATACCTACAACCATTTTTATCAAGATAGTCAAAATACAAGATTATAAGAATTAGTATGAAAAACATTCAAATTTTTCCCCTTCATATTGTGCAAGTTTAAATTATTTGATAATCATAATGACTAGATATTTAATACCTGTTAGTTATAATATTAACATAAACCGTTCATAAAAAACCTTTGACTGTTGGACAATTGTAAGCGGGTTTTCTGGACTTGGTGCTGATCATACATATATTATGTCTTACAAACATAATAACTTATTATCTTCGTGTACAGTTGATTTAAACCGAATGTAATTAATAATTCACTGTGGATAGTAGTACACATACTCTGATGTAGACTCTGAGCAACATCGTTTTCGATCATCATACTTTCATCTCTCCCATTTCAAATTTTTTACACTATAGATCACCATCGAGCATATTGTTAATATCCTTGCTGATCGAAATCCTGCAGCGAATGTAGATATGCAGTGCTTCTAAAATGTAGTGATTTTATGATGGAAATCTATCCTATATGATTGTTGGTTTACTATGGAAATGGTTTGAAATTACCCAAAAAATACATTTTCCGAACGAATTTCCTCAGGGTCTGCATGAACGCAGACCTTAAAACATCTCTAAACACTCCTTATATTGCATATAATTATTACATTTATACGCCTCTTTACTTTGCATTATTTTATTTTAAATCAATACCTATATAATAAGAACTTTAAGATTCCACGGTAGGGTTTATTGGCCATTATGTCAAAGCTTGTTTCCACCAGATTTCCACCCAGTGATGAAATACTAATTATTTTTCAAAAACTCTAGTCTTCTCAATGCCCATAACATAAAATAATTAGTAATTATTTATACTTAAGGGAAAAATGTTAATGCCCTATAAAACTTTTGAAAAAACTTTGAAAATATATTTATGGCATATAAACATACAATTATGAATGCTATAAATAAATGCTAAAAACCTAATAAATGTGTTTTCTGAATTCACACTAAATTATTTAAATAATGACAAAAATATAAATTTACTTTTTTTTTATGTATGAATCTGAAAATTAATCTGAAAAAAATTATTGTTATGTTTTACAAGTTTACAGAATGATATATAGACTATGGTTGGTCTAGCAATAATTGGATAAAATGCGATCTAGCAATATATTATAGTTCTATAAAATTTAGACATTTACCATGTTGACTGTGTTACACCACAGTTGTAAGAGAACGCAAACGCGTTTTCGTACATTTCGCGTTTAACCCTATATACTGCGCTTTTCATTCGTTAATAAATTGAAACTTCAAATAACCACCGTCGAATTGCATTTGCACACGCCATGATGATATTATAGTAAATTCAAAATTCGTGAATTTGTTTCGAGGAAAATAGGTTTCTCGTAAAACGCACTGAACCCCGGTCCACGTTTTATATATGCTATTTAGTGTTAACCGTGTCAAATTACAATTTCGGGCAAACGTATATTCAAATTCCACTGATAAGGGTTACTCCGACGCGAACAAATATGGGCCCCGTGATCCCTGTCAAATCACAGTTCGTGGAAAACGGTCTTAACAAGGATCGCGCCGACACAGAATTTCTCCAATGTGATTTCTCTCGCGTGTGCAGTGCGTCAGTCAACCGGCGTCGAGTACGTAAAAAACGGTTTTGCTACTTCAACAAATTCTACGAAAACTCGTCAACTTCCAATATTATACGAGAAATTATTACAGGGGTGACCATCAAATGGCTCGCGTCTTATTAACAAAAACCTAAATTTACTTATCACTATAATTATTATGAATTTTAATTTTTCTGACATACAATCAAAACATAATGTACTGTATTAATATTAATGTTTATCGGTTATGATTATTGTCTAGATCAAATTGGAAAAATGATAAAATTTTGGCTCTTAACATGATTGTATTTAATTGAAATTAATAATTATCCATGTGGTTTGCGAACATAATATTACTCACGTTAACCATCCCCGGTGTATATTATGACAGTTTCGGTGTAGATTCACCGCGTGGATGTTTAATCGCAGAATAAAAAAGAACGGATGGACCTCGCTTTGTTGTACAGTTAGGGGTGGAGTGCACCTTGTTTATAGGATAGGTCACTATTACAATGGATTTGTTAAATTTGAATGCAATAATAGATATCATTGTATACGAATAACGATTCTGAGCGGAGTTAATATGTTTTTCTAAAATGTGTATATAATAATAAAGTATTTTATATTTAAATTGAATTATAATGCAATTTCGTAAAAATTTAAATTTCAAACGGTCATAAATTTTTTTCCTTTTGGTCCGGTAGAAATTTTTTTATATATTTTTGTAGATTAGCTTATGGATAACCTAGTGTTAAAATGTTGAACCTTAAGTATGAACAGAATAAATTTTATGAATTTTTATCTACAAAATAACTTGCAAATTATCGTGATTTTGACACATTTTATACAAATTTGAGCGTTATGGGCTTATAAAAAAAATTTGAATATTACGATCTCCGATATTTTTTAGCTACGATTATTTTAACTTAATATATACCTTGTATTAAATTTTTAAGAGTTTTCGGTCCGCCAATTCAATTTTATAGATGTTTAAAAAAAAAAAATTACAAAAATCAAAAATTTAAATTGTTTATAAATAAGTCAAAATATGTCAAAATTATGAGTCAAGTTTTTGCGGTTTTTCGTTTTTGAGTTAGAGCATTTTAAAAAAATGTATTTTGTAAAAACGTGATTTTGCGTAAAATTTCCTGTTTTTTTTTGTAATTTTTTTATCGTTTTTTTCGATTTTTTTAAAATGTATTGAAAAAGTTGGATTTTTGACTTGCACAAGTACCATCTACATTCACTTTCCTGTCAGAAAAGTTGCTGTTTAAGAAAATCGAAGCATTTTTACTGCAAAAAAAGGTATCGTCAGACACAAAAATAAAAAAAAAAAATAAAAAAAACACACATCATTGTAAAATCAATAGATTCCATTACTCCGTTCAGAATCTAAAATAACACATCGACACGTCGTCGTTGCTGTAAAAGTGTAGTATTCGTACGTACGGTACATAGCTTATTCACTTCACCCGGAGAAACTAAAATTGCTAATTCATTATTAACCACCTGATATATTGTGTCTCGCACGAAAATTATTATTATTATATATTATATTATAACTTTCTTTCGATTTTTAATTAAAACTAAAACGCGCGCGAACGGAACGTTCAAACGTGTGCGGAGGAAAACAAAACATAATACGTATTTAACGGTGAAAGGATCAACTATTATTTTTATTTCTTTGAAGAACTGTATAAAAGAGATTAGGAAATAGGAATCTCGAGTCATCTTACTAGATAATATGCAAGCTTTACAATTTCCAGCCGTTTAACTACTGCTGTGTGTACTTGTATACTTATATATATAGAGTGTTTCAGAATAATTTGACTAATGCAATAACTTTTGTTCTGCCCATTAATTTTATATATATTTTTTTTTTTTTTTGAAATAAATATTATAGATTGCATTACAACAAAATCGTATTTAAATATTTTCTTTTTACTTTTGGAATTCAAATTTGAAAACCTAAAATTTTATTTTACTATCTACTATCTAACTAGTCGATTTGAGTATCGTGAATGTTAAAACACAATTAAAATCCATTTAAAGTGACCCAGGGAAAAATGTTAATGAAAAATTGGAAAACTTATTAAAGAATATCGATTTAAAAACATTAACACAAATTGCATCTATACCAAATGGATCTATCATCAACATGGATAATCTTTCCGAAGATCTAACAACAAATGATCTTATTTCCTATAAGTACACATCAATGACGTCGGTAGACGTTGAAAGATTTTTTTCTATTCATAAATATCTTCTGAGCTCTGAGTGACAACAGACGGTCATTTAAACTAGAAAACATAAAAAAACATCTAATAATTCAATGTAATTCAAGTAAATATATAAAAACATGGTTTAATATTTGCTATATTAATTGATAGATTTGTATTTTTATATTTAGTACTGTGAATAATTGAAGAATTTTTCTACAAACAAACTACGAACAACATTTACAAACCAAAAATTTATATCTAATAAAAAAAAAATTTTTTTTTTGGCTTATTAAAATATATAAATATAAACATGTTTATTTAAATATTTACTATATGCATATCGTACTGCATAATATTACATATTTAAGATTTTTTTTTGGTGCATAATATGTGTGCACATATTTCATTTTTTTTTTTTTTTAGTGCATATAGTTCCGGCCCTGGTTATTGCATTTGTCGGATTATCCTGAAACACTGTGTATAATATTATATGCATGAAAATTGAAAAGTAACATTTTCATAGACGTTCACACTTAATTAAAATTGGTAACTCAACGGGAATAACAAATTCTACAGCAATAAAACTGTCTTCTAATAAACGAGCACAAACTAATTGGGCCCATCGTTTTATATATTTAATTAGTTTCCAATTTCTAACTTATAATATGTACCCGCGTTGAATATAAAATTACAGAGAATAAGGTAAGTATGTGTGCATGTAGTCGTCGAAAGTATAAGAACCTTGTATATATTTGTAGTGTGAATCAGATATTTGGTGATTAAAAATAACAATAAGGACCATTGTAAATCGAATTAAATTAAACTTGAATCGCTTTCTTAAGTCTAGACTACAAACGTAGATTTACAACTGATTACATTAATTTGTATGCATATCATATTACATTCAGATAATATATCGTCTACGTAGGTACTATGGACCAATATCATTAGATTCTGAACGGAATGATGTTTATATTAGCGTTTTCTGAACATTCAAATTTTAAAGTAATTTGACTTTTTTTTACCTATTTATAGACAAATTTAATTTTCGAATTTTCTAAGTTTATTTTTCTGAAATATCGATTAAAAAAATTTGGCCCATAAAGTTCAAATTTGTATGAAATATGTCAAAATCTGTAGTTTAAAATTCATAACATTTTAGTACTTATACTTAAGATTCAACATCTCAACACAAAGTCATCCATAAGTTACTCTTCAAATAACTATGAAAAAATTTCTACCAAACTTTAACGAAAAATTTTTATGACTGTTTGAAATTTAAATTTTTACGAAATTGCATAAAATAACGATTTACTCTCAAATGATTTTAAATATTTGTAATAATTCAAAAAGTATAAATCGCAGAAACTTGCAATTTTTACCAGTTGTTAAAATTAGCATTGTCTTTATGTCATTTTTTTCAAAATATTATACTAATTTTTAAGCAACTTATAATAGGTATTTGAAATATTCGATTTTTTACATTTTTTTTTTATATATATAATTGTTGATAAAAAAATTTGGCTGGTATAAAACATCTGAATTATTTTTTTTATAATTGCTTAAATAGCAAATATTGACATAATATTTCAATTTAAATGTATCATAAAATATTATAGGTATAATATACCTATTCTAGACTAGCATATCATCTCCGTTCAGAATCGTTATTCGTATATAATAATACCTATCATTGCATTCAAACTTAACAAATCCATTGTAATGACCTATCCTATGAACGAGGTCCACTCGACCCCCTACTATACAACAGAGCGAGGCTCATCCGGTTCTTTTTTATTTTGTTCTTGTTCGACCCAATAATATTTTTGAATATTTTTCTGCGATTTTCGACCATCTCGATCTCCTATTAGTAAACGTGTGGTTTGTTTGAAATTTGAATTGATACTTATTTAAAAATAATTATTTGATCAACGGAACAAGAAATCAATTCATCAAAGAGAAATATATTTATACACATGTATACAATACTTCATATTATGTTTATAAATTTATAATCAAAACTCTTACAACCACTATTGGTATTATGGAGTTGTTGCATAGGAATCTGCCAAAAATTCTAACAGGATAACTATCCAAACCTTCCGAACTATATGGTGTCGAATAATTATAAGAGCACGCTGTCTTTAGTAATTGAATAAATTCCGAACTCAAAATCTGCTCAGCCAACTAAACTGCTACTCTCTACAACAAACGCTTTCACGCAAAGCGCCAATCCAACTCCAGCCAGCTCATCAGAGATCTAAGGAACATTACTCGGGAACTCGACCAGACAACTCAAGCGGAATTGGCGCCACGAGTTAAAAATTGTAAACTGAAAATGTAAATAAACGTAGAGTCATTAGGTGTCTTTAATATGAAACTTCCTACTGCATATTATTATTCCCTCTTAGTTTTTCTTGTTCTCTCATAATTATTACTTATTGTAAATATGTATGGATTGTATTTTTTTAAAGTAAAATCATATTTTTAATAAATATAAAAACTCTAAATACTCCAGTATAATATTATGGTGACATGGTTTTATATTTTATGAATTTTGTTGCAAATTGAAATTTCAATTTTCTTACAACGGATTGGATAAAAAAAGTTCAATTTAATCATCATAATTATTATTATTATTATTGTTATTGTTATTTTTATTATTATTATTATTATTATTATTATTATTATTATTATTATTATTATTATAATTATTTCCTTGGGGTTGGTTGTATTTATTCTCAGACAAGAGTTTTTCTTTAGAAGTCCTGAAATACTCTTCGTAGCCTCGTAGGAGTCTGCGATAAGGTTCTCGGGGACCCGTAAACATGAATATTAAAATCTTTTGTTTTAAACTACAAAAAATGTGTATATATATATATATATATATATATAAAGTATATATATTATATAAATGTTTACTTCTAAAACAGAAAGTGCTTTATTATAATATGCTCTCCTATAAAAAAAAGTTCAAGGTTCTTACAAATAAAAACCACTTTTATAAATTAATTAAATTAAAAAAAAAAAAAAAAAAAAAACAACGCGTAGCAGACATTTTCTCGAATTAGACTCTCAATTGATTTCCAAAATTTTCAAGTAGTCTAATAATAAATTTAAATTTGATCATGGACGGTAGATACCTGCTTTGAGGAGCTATACGAATTTCCCAGTAATTTGTTGAGGGTGAAATGTTGGCAACCTATCACTAGAACTATACCTACGTTTTAACAAAACTAATTTTAGTTCTCTTTGATCATGAGTCAGAAAATTATTGTTTTAGCTAACCTTACCAATAAGTGAATACAATTTTCTCTAAGTATTATTATTTCAATATTTTTCATAAGTCATAGTTAAATAGGTTTATAACGAAAAAATAAAATATAAATATTTCGTACTTACAAAATGTGTGGTTTTAACTTCTAAATGTTGAGTAGGTATTTAAGAAAAAAATTGTTATTTTTTTTTTACTGTAGAGCAACGCGGCAACGTTTCAAAAATGACAAAATATAATATTGCCTACCGAAGAACTACAATATTAATATTCGCTATTGATAGATAAATTTTCTACTTCCGAGCAAACGTGTGATGGTTTATTATTTGTATATTTGTATTATTGTAGGGAAAGAATGAGGTCCAGTCGAAAATTCGACATCGTTCTTGGTGACAATATAACATGAATCATTGCTTTCGGATTTAAACGTGCCCGCTCTATAGACTCTATAACTCTCATAACTTATCGATATTAATTTAAAACCCTTACAATTATCTCCCTGTATCGGCCCTTTTGAGTTTTGACCACTAGTTACTTTACGTAATATTATTATGTATCCGCATGACTACATAAATTGTACGTGACCAATAAAAACCACGCTTATTGATTATATAAAATAAACAGTCGTCGTCGCACCGTTGGGTAAAATAAATGTTCAAAAATCGTATGGCTTAAAACGATAAGAGCCAATAACGCAATAAACATAAAAATAACAATTCGCAAATAATTATAAACACTATGATTTTATCATAATGTAGGTATGTACCTATCTTACGCGTGAATATTATTCAACGTCTGCAGTGGCTTAGCAAAAGTATATTATTTTGGAGCAATTGCTCCTTCAAAATTTTTAGGGGGTTGGTGGTCCCCTTGCCATAAAATACAGCGGTGACTAGGTTTATCATAAGAAATAGAAATATACCACGTATACTATAAAATAACTTGCGCAAATTGTCGCGTATTTGACATATTTCATACGAATTTGGACTTTATTGGCTTGTAAAAAAATTTAAGTGGGGGAAGGGTGGGTGGGTGAATACCTTGTAGGTACACATTTTTGCTCCTCATCAAAAATGAGTTCAACACGCCACTGTTCAACGTTCATAGTACCATACTGTTCGCGTGATTTTTTTGATGCCTACGTTTATATATTTCGTCCTCTTGCAAATGTATGGCTAATTTATACACCTACTCGTATTGTTTTTATTTATTGGTCGTTGTCAAAACAATAAAGTTTCATGAAAAATAAATAGCTAGTTAACATCGGTCACACCAACTATCTCGTAATACGCAGCTCTTGCATATTTAAACATTTTCCAAAATATGCATACGATTTTTTAAGAAAAAAACGCGTCGTCTCCGTTGATAAATTACGGCGGTAAAAAATGGCATCTCGGCTGTATGCGGATGTAAGCATCGTATTTTGAGCGGTTTTCGCGCCACCGTACCTACAGCTGCATTTGAAAACGATCAACTCGTTTTAAAAAACCATTCTCCGCACCAGTTCTTGCACTTCCTTGTGCCGACATACACGTGCTGTTGAAAACGTATTTATGAGTACTGAAAATCTAAAATGCACTCGTTTTAATCTCGTACTTGAAACGTACTTTAACATTTTCTATTTTACAATTTTACAGTGTAAAAAAAAAAAAAAATTTAAAAATAACTTTTTTGTTTTAATTGATTACTGAATAAAGACTAATTAACATCAATAGTTAGTATTACTAGTTTCGTTTAGATTTTTGTCAGGTATTATTTATTACATACATACATAATTTCCATTTATTATTCAAACATTAAAATAAGCAATCAGTAGATATTTATAAAATAAATTCATCTACACTGAAAGGAGTGTATAAAATGAGGTACCTATTTAATCATTTTTACTTATTTATCTGTCAACTTATCATTTAACTTTGTGGTATTTTATCAACATTTACACAATAATATAAGTTCATTCAAACTTTCAAGTGGCATTTTATTTAAAAGGTCAAATTCACAAAAACCTTAGTTTACATAAGAATTGCATATTGAATAGACAATACTTATTTCCATTCTATAATAAATGAAATTCATGAAACTTGTACACACAACTTTTAAACATCTGTGAGTTAGGATATGAATAAATATTGTAATTACTCATAATAAATTTATTAATTACAATAATTCTGTCCAGAATAAATCCAATACAACTAATGAATTGATAATAATATATTGTGTATTGTAAATTTTAATATTTTTATTTTATTATTCAATAAAAATTAATGTACAAATTTATTTTGGAAGTATAACTTCAGCTTAGAATATAACAATGTTAAAACAAAAGCATTTAAAGTACAGTCATCAATAGATTAATAGTAGGTCCATTAGCCTAAAATATGTTTTAAAATACTATTTTACTTACTTGTGAGAACGTTTATAATATAAAACTGCAAATCATATAAAAAGTAGTGTTTAAAATAGATGTTATTTAGTATTTATTATTTAGTTTCATTATTACTATATTTATACTTTTTTATACAATAAAATATAAAATCAGGGGTCCTAAATTGTTCTAAGAAAAATCACATGATTTTTTGTAATATCCTTGTTTTATAAGTTTAAATAGGCTAGTATAATTAATATATTGAAGTTAAATTTAGGTCTCACAAAAACAATTCATTTCCTAAAGGTTAGCATTTAAGATTTGAGAAATGATGGTGTACAGAAACCATAATAACTATTTAGTTTTGCTTTAACTGAAGAAATAAAATAAATACAAAATGTAATAATTTTTTTTTTTTTGTATTTCATCTGTTTATTTTACTATAGTATAAAATTGTACAACACAGAAGACAATAAACAAAATAATTTATGTAGATCATTTATATGATCTAGTCAATTAAATTATTGTTTCTGTTAAAATAATTGAAATAATACAAGGACAATTTTTCTCTAAATATAAAAATTGTTTTTTTAGGTACATAAAATAATTATTTTGAAGTTGTCTTGAAGATTTAATCTGACTCACTTTCACCAGAATTGTAATCACCAACTTCGATATTCATTTTATATTCCTGATCACAGCCCATATAAGCATCACTCATAAAGTACAATGTATAAGAGTAATTTCCTAAAACATATCAAATTAGAGATTATTTCGAAAATACTAATAAATAAAATTAATAACTAACCAGGATTGGGTGCTACAAAATCTAATTTAACTTTAGCTTTCTGCTGTAAAGTCAATCTTTTGATGGAAAGTAATGAATTATTTTTTGGATCTCCAATCACCAACCACCAACCTTCTTCTCGTTTCTAAAATAACAATATATAAATATACAGTTTTTTTATTTTATCCATAATTCATGACACTTACTTGTGGGAAAAAGGGAGCAATGACTGGTCCAACAGCTTCATCTTCTCTTTCTAAACTTACTGTAACATTTACACTAGAACCAGCTGATATACGATGTTTGTTTGCCACCTCATAACTTAATTCAATATTAGGATAACGATTACAGAATCTTGCCACATCAGCCATTTCGCTATCATCTAGTTGCAGCAACTTGGTACGATCTTCATCTTCCAATTCCATGATGTCAAAAACAGTTTCAATACCCTAATACAAAATTGATTAGTATTATTTTTCAACAATATTCTATTAAATCTCAATGTATTGTAGTATTAAAACAGTATATAATAAATAATATAAATAATACTATAATATAAAACTAAATAAATTAAACTTACTGCATCTGTACACCTCTTTATAATATCTGATGTAAAGTGAGGTAGTTGTTTGAGATATGAATCTTTAGCCCACATTGCTTGAGTTATCATTTGAGCTAATTCCATAGCAGCCACAGCTGGTGATAACCAACCATTAGAACTCAAGACATCTACGCATGCTTGAATTAAACGTATTGCCTAATAAAAAATGTATGAAATATAAATAAATATATTAAATATATTTGTTTTATTATTAATAGAAATAATTTTATATTCATTACTCTAGCTAATATGACTTCAGTATCTCCTTGTAATTCTGCACCAAGTTGTAAACGTGATAAGTGGGCTTGAAGTAATAAATTAACTTTGACATGTGGATCATTGTACCGAATTGATGATTGACCAGTAGCTGGTTGTAATTTGTTAGGCAAACGATGAGCAAGACTCTTAAGAAGAGTATCTTCACGATGTCTAACTGGTATCTTTTCATATTCAGCAGCTGAACTAATAATTTCTAACAGTCCACGAATCTTTGTTTTATTATTGAGCGACAATGAGAATAATTCTAAAAATGTAATTAAACAATGTATTATTATTCAAATAAAATGTAAACCAAAATTATTCTTTAATATTACCGATAGTTGTATAATTAATGTAGTAATAAGCAGCAATCATGCCCAAATTTAATGGAATACAGTCGATCTCATCTTCAATACTTATACACTAAAAAAGTAATGATACTTTAATATATTTAGATAGTAACATAGTCCAATAGATATTATAGATTTTATAGCTATAACACATTAGATAATTTAAACAGGTTAAATACATAAAATGTATAAAAACAAAAATGAAATAAAATGCATACCTTTGATTGGTTTAAATCATTTAATGTAGTCTCGACTAATTCTGACAAGTAATCTGATAAATGCCTATGTGATACACCTTGTAAATTATAATAATTAGCATTTTGTGTTAGTCGCCTGTATAGGAATGTCCAAGTCATGTAATCAACTGCATCCTGTTTATTCTCAACAGTTTTTGTTACAATCTCCGCATTGAAGTGATCATGTAATCGATGATCTAAATGACTCTGGGGAAAAAAATTATTAAAAAGTTAACAACACAATTACTTAAATGTATAATATATTTCAAATTTTACTTCTACTGGTAATGGTTCATTTAAGAACTTCTTAAAGAAATCTTTTTTAGATGATTGACACATTAATACACATTTTGAATCATCGTCATCCAATGGTCGATTAGCTCGTCCCACCATTTGAATAACATCAGTAATAGGATAATCTTCATAACTATATTAACAACATATTTATATAGAATATAAAATTATGAAATACTTAAACATTTCAAGAGTGACACTTACGCATGTGTTTTTCCATCATAGAACTGTGTATCCATAATAATGACTAAGTGGGATGTAATACTCAAAGCCCAACAAAGACTTCTAGTCACAACTACAACTTGAATTGCACCAGTGAAAAATAATTGTTGTACCCACCTTTGATCTTGAGCACTAACACCTTCGTGTAAATAAGCTACTCCTTGGAGCAATGTCTCTTTCAATGTCTAAACCATAATCATATCAAACAATTTTAAATTATATAAACATATTTATTAAATTAAGAGATTAATAATAATACACAAATTAATTTCTCACAGCTATTAGATGTAATAACAATTTTTATTGAAGATTAATTCATAAATACAAACAAATAATTTCTAAATATTTACTCTACTCAGGAAATTATTTAAAATTTAATATTTTCAATTAAGTATTTCACTTGTTTGCCCTAAGATTAATACTGTAAAGTGTAAATGTGACTGTTTATTTCTGTAAAAATACATTACCCAGATTAAATTTTTAATAGTACCTTATCACTAATTTTTTCCAAAAATGGCTTAATATCATCTTCTTCGGCATGTATAAAACGATTAGGTTGGTTGTCAGCAGCAGTGTAAGTTAATAGATCAATAGCAGTAAGGCGGGCTTGTTTCCTTGACGGCACAAATATAATTACAGGTTTCTCCAAACTATATTTTAATATAGCATTGTAAGTAGGTTTTCCCATCGCCACTAATCTGGTAGCATTGTGAGTGACATTATACCCCTAAAACAATCAATAGATATTCTTACTAAATGTACTAATTTACTATTTCCATTTTTATTTTTACAGCTAAATAAAAATTATTTGTCTCAGATAAAGCAGCAATCAATGTAAAATTTAAATTTAGAAACTTAACTTATAATAAAATCTTTAAAAGTTGTATTTTTAATATATCCAATTTTTTAACTTAACAAGACAAAATAAAATATTCTCATGCACATTTTCAAAATACGTGGCCACATTAAAGCTCAAATTTTTTATTAAAACTTATAGGTATGGCCATTAAATATGAGGATCACTATATTTATACTATATTAAAATATTATATAGTACGATTATACAACTAAAATATAGATAACTTAAAATTATCAACAACAAATCATTTTATAGATTTACTTTATTTAAATGTAATAGTAATTATTACTTGCACATGAAGTTCTAATGGTACAGGTCTAACACTTGGATGAAAATTGAATGTAGTTGTAACTGGTGCTCCTAACCATAAAGCTAGATCTCTGGCATCAGCAAGAGGAGCTGAGAGAGCAACAACACGCATTTGTTTTTCAGTTTGTGAAGCAATATATCGCATTCTGGAACAAACTATTTCCAAAACTGGTCCATCTTCACCTCCAATCAACTAAAACCATAAAAACCAATCACTATTAAATATAAAAATAATAAATATCTTTTTGTACAATACTGTTAAAGTTTGATTATTTTATTTTGTCAAATATAAATTTAAAAATTACTTGAAGTTCATCCACGATAAAAAGATTAATGTTTTGTACATTTTTCCTTTGTTTCCATCGTCGAGATAACACATCCCACTTCTCTGCAGTGGTAACTATAATTTGTCCTTTAGCTAATAACTGTAAAAAAATAAACAATGTTATATTAACCAAATTTTGATGGTAACAACGTCTATACAATATATAATATACTTATTAATTCAAGAAAATTTACTAACCTTTAAATCGGTTCCGATTTCTCCTGTCAATAGAACTACTTTTCTGGCAAGACCAATTCCAAATATAACATGCCAGCTGGAGTAAATTAATTCAGCTTGAGATTCTTTAGCAACCAAGTAAACACAGCGATGATCTGGATTCTGACTTAAAAGACGATAGAGAGCAAACTCAGCAATGGCAGTTTTTCCGGATCCAGTTGGAGCTCCAATAAATACATTTTCATCGCTATTATATACAGCATTAAATACTTGAGTCTGAATAGGGTTAAATTGATGAAATCTTTCGGCATAAAGTTCTTCAAATACTTTATTACGAAGTGCTGACACCTAAGCCAAAATAAGATTTAAAAATTATTACTCATATATTATAAATTATGAAAAAAATAGTAATCAATTTACAGGAAGTGGTTGCAAGTCTAAAAGTTCAGTAGGTGGTACATTTTTTTCTGGCAATAGCAAATGTCGAAATGAAACTGGTAATTGTGTTTCTGAACCAATCCAACGATCAGAAACAATTCTATAAAAATTAAAAGTATGTTTAAAAAAATTTGTTATCATTAAACTATTAATTTAAAATACATTTAACTTCAATTATTTCCATAATTTTTTAATCATTTGAAATTCAACTAAAACTAATGAAAAATTATAAAAAACATGTAATTTAAACTAGACTTGAAAAATTATTTTAAAACCTTACCTGAGGAAATATTGAGGAGGTAAAGGTTCAAAAACAGGTACAAAAAATTTAAGCAAATGCTCATCAGTAGCATATTTTGCTTTTAATAAAAAAAATTCATGATGAAGAACCACTTCAGAATCAACATCTTCAACCAAGACCCAAAATGCTTCAGAATTTCCATGCAATTTTTCATCCCACTGAAAATCTGGCGTAATTGTCAATTCAACTCTCAATGTAGATCTAGAATACAAAAATAAGTAAAAATAACTAACTATAAACTTAAGTTATAAAATTAATATTTACCTAGTGACTGGTTGAATATGTGTGGATAATTCTAACTTGGGAAATTGATGAACATATCTGTGAATAGTTTTTCCAAGCTTAGGAACACGAATTAATTCACCAATTTCACTAGGTCCAAGATCATATAATCTCTCCCATGGGAAATTTTTTTTTTCAATTTTTCTAACAATTTCTTCAGGCATCTTTCTAAATTGTCTTAATGGCGACATACTTTGCCACATTCGTCTATCAATCATTTTGCAAAGACTAAGAGCTTTGTCAGCTAACTGTGCCCAGCCACGGTGTAGAACAATTTCAAAAATAGCACGCATTAAACGAGCAGCAGATTGGGTTACAAATACCATATCAGACATTAGTGCAAATCCCTCAAGTTTCAACTGGGATATGTATGCTTGAAGCAGTATATTTATCTAATAAGGAAATTCATAATAGATGTAATTTATAACCCAAATATTAATAAATTAATCAAAATTGAGATAAACATTTGTATTAGACTATAATAGTTTTTACTTTTGCACTAGGTTCCTCTATGCCTTCTTTTATAGGAATTGGTACACGTTCCATTAATTTTTGAAGTTCTAATTTTTCTTCATCTCTAACTCCTATGTGACGAAATTCGCCAGATAAGGAAAATACTCTAAATAGTTCAATTTCACTTAATGTTGGTTTTAATAACTGATTATAGGTGGCCATTGTATCATGAGTACAATAGTAATGACTAGCAATTCTTCCAAGTTCAGTAACCTATATAAATAGTTTTAATAGTTATCTTTTACTATGACAGAAGCTCAATAATATAATAAATAAAATTGTTCTAATACCTGAAAATAACCAGATTTTCTATCATATTTAATAAGATTGCTTCTCTCTAATTGTATAGCAGCAGTATGAACAATATCTGCTCTATGAACTTCCAATAACGGATCTACTTCTAATTTTTCTGGAGTAATTGTGTATAATGCAGGAGAACGTAACATACGAATATACAAGTAAGTATAACCTAACCATGTCACAGCTTCTTTAACACTTTGTATAGTACCTATAAATTATTATAAATAAAAAGTCATTAAGGTTTCTTTTACTTTGAAATGTTTAAGTGTACTCACCAAGTACAATTTCTGCATTCAACATATCAGGAAGCTTTGACACCATTTGGGATTCAATTGGAAGCTGTTGATTCAATAAAGATAGATAATATTGAAGTTCGCTATGATTTGTAATAAGGATGCCTTCTCCTTTAGTATCATATTGAGGACGTCCAGCACGACCCAACATCTAAAGTAGAAATTAATGGTAGTAAAATTTTTACTTTAGAAATCGAAACAAATTACCTGTAGAACATCTAATGCCCCGAGTTCTACCCAACGTCCTTTTTCTGGACTATAAACTTGAGTCCCTTTAATAATTACAGTATGAGCTGGTAAATTTACACCCCAAGCTAAAGTAGCTGTTGACACTAGTACTTGTATATGACGATCAGCAAATAAATCTTCAACCAATGTTCTGTCTACACGAGTCATACCAGCATGATGGATAGCAAAACCATAAGGAAGTAAATCTCTAAGTTCTTGATTCTAAGATAAACAAATTATTATAGTAAAAATAAAATCTGTTATACATTCATATTTACTTTGACTTGTTCAGCTTCAGTACGCAATACTTCCATAGATGCAGATCCTTCACGTAAAAACTGGCCTAAAGTATCTTTTTCCAAACACATATCCCTGATAGCTCTAGCAGTTTTTCCTAGATAAAAATAAAATAATAAAATATAATACTATCATTTCATAAAAATAAGAAAATTACCAGTTTCTTTTCTTGAGTGAACAAACACTAAAATTTGATTACGTCCAGCATGTTCCATAATTTTCTCATACACAATTTCATTCATAACTTGGAAACGTTTAACTGCTTTTTTCTCGGTTATGCCTATGTACTGCTGCTCTAATGGAACAGGTCTGAACGAGTTGTCAAAATAGAATAAACCCTAAAAGTATACATATATATATATTATTCATAGATAATATAAATAATTTTAAAAATCAAATAAACTTACTGAATCAGGCTTAACCCTAAGAAGCGTTGCAACATCTTGATAGTTGGGCAATGTAGCACTAAGCCCAACTAAACGGACCTCCTCTTGTATTGTTTCTATGTTTCGAATTGTTCTGGCAACTAGAGCCTCAAGGACAGGACCACGTTCGTCATGTAATAAGTGTATTTCATCCTGAGATAAAACCATTAATATCAATTATACATTGTATATTTTACAAAATTGGAAATATTAATAATTAATACTAACAATAATAATGAGTCTGACAAGGGAAACAAATGTTTTTTCACCACCTTTCCTAGTTATAATATCCCATTTTTCTGGGGTACAAACAATAACTTGTGTAGCTTGTATCTGTTCGCGTGTTAATTGATGATCACCAGTCAATTCAGACACTGTTAGATTATAACTACTTAACCTCTGTAAAATTAAGTAAGAAGTTTAAAATATTTCATATGAAAATTATAACTATGAAAATATTTTTCAACCTTTCCAAAACTTCCAACCATTTCTTGTACAAGTGACCTCATGGGAGCTATATAAATGATTTTAAATTCATCTGCATTTATAGTACCATCACTATTAATATGTTTTCCAATTTCTCTCAACATACACAATAAGGCAACATTAGTTTTACCAGCACCCTACAAAACATAGATTTTAAATTTTACTACATAATTAACTTCAAAAATATGTTAAAAATATATTACAGTAGGAGCACAAAGCAACAAATTCTCATCAGATTCCAAACAACTTTTTTGAAGCCTTGATTGTATTCTATTCAAAGTTTTGAAATCTTCAAAAGCCGGTTGAACATATTTTGGTAACTTGTCAATAGGTACTAATGATTCCTCTTCATTATATGGTTTTGGTTTTAATGCAGGTACATGGACTTCTTCATAACCTTTATAAGTATAAAATATATATAATATATATTCATAACTTACTGACTTAAATATATTATAATACATACCTTTACGTTGTTTTCTAAATGATCCATCTGGAAGCTGACATCTCTTATTTGACATAAAATGTGATCCTTGGGAGAATATTAAATCGTCCAAATCTAAAACTTTCCTAGTACCAGCAACCTGTTGTTTAGGATCGCCAGTGTTCATATCATCATCATCATCTTCATCAGCAGCTCGTCTCTTTTTATTGGCAGCACTTGCACTACTCTCCTTAATATCATCAATTTCTTTAGTATCCATTTGACGTAAGATCTTGGATAGAAATGGGTCGGAATCCATTTTTCTACGCAATGCAGCACGTTCGGATTCACTCTGGGATGAAGCCAATAGTGTACAATACAAAACTAAAAATTTCAATTGTTATTTATTATACACAATATAGATTATTTATCATAACTTACTCATAAGACGATTTTTTTTTAGTACTTTAATAAAATCGAAACAATCATAACCAAGTAAAAGAACTAGTTGATTTTCACAATCGCGGTCATCACCAGCATTTTTCAACACTGCTAAGACTTCAGCTGCTTTAGCTTGTGATGCCATAGCATCACTATAATACTTGGACAAACTTCTCTGAAGCCAATAAGCATCAATATCTAAAGCGTGTAAACTTTTTTCTTTTTTGGCTTGTTCTACAGGTTTTTTAACAGCGCGCTTGTCCAGCTACAAATAAATAAAACCTTATTCAAATAAATTATACAGAAGAATGAAATAACTTACATTTTCTGCGTGAATAGTAGCATCTAATTTTGATTCTTCACCTTCGTCTTCATGATCATCGCCTTCTCGGATTTCACCATAAACATCTTCGTCATCCTCTTCTTCACTTTCTTCAAACTGGACATTGATACCATATGTTTCATCGATATTATCTTCTAAAAAAAATAATTAAAAATTAATAAAAAAACAAATTTATTTAATACATATTAAAAATTTAAAAAAAAAAAATACCAGTATTTGTTGTTCCTTTTTCATCAGTTCCAAAATCAGTTATTTTCTTTCCTAAATTAACTAATAATGCAAATCTTTCATCAGCTAATGAACCCAATAAACTTTCAGTATCTGATTTTTTTTCTTTGTCCTTAAGACGGTCATTTTTTAAAACGGATAAAACTTCATCAGCTGCACCACAAAGAATATCTCTAGGCTAAAACAGCAAAATCTATTAATCTTCTGAAATAGTATTATTGAATAATTTTTAAAAAATCTAACCTGGTCACCGAGTGCCTCCTGTATGAAACTTAATAATACTTCATATGTTTGTCTTGTCTCTTGAGTCTTAGGTCTATACATAATTCCAACCATATCATCAACACCATCTGACAGGAGAGTGGTTCCTTTCATTCGAGCAAAGTCATATTGTGCTTCATCACGTTTTTGTCTTCTAAACATTAAAAAAAAAAAAACAATTATAACTTTTAAAACCTCATAAATATATACTCTTTGCTACTTACTTGGCCTTTCTTTCTTCTGCTTTCACTGGTTTAGTCCTTTGAAAACGATCCCCCATCTTTGTACCTTCCAATTTTCCCACCAATGAGCATACTTCTCCGGTGGCTTCATCACGGTTACGTCGATCAATAAGTCGCACATCAGCTTGTAATACAAGATTAGAATTCTAGAAAATAATAAAATAAAATTGTAAATAATAATAAAATACTAGTATACCGAGTAAATATTAAATTCATGAGTGTATAACTTACCGCTTTATATTCGTATTGAAGCTGACGAGCAGCTGCATCAGCCATGATGAGCTATTGTTCTTCTGAAGTTACTCGGATGTTTAACTTACTATTAGAAGTCAAATAAAAAATTCATTATAAAGTATTAGATAAAATGAAAAATATACGTTCTATAACGTTTTAGTTCAAACGACTAATATTATCGGGATATAAAATAAACGCAAGGCACAAGCCAGCGGCCGTATTATGGTGAGAAACGAAATCCTCGTGATTTGTTTATGCCGCTTATCAATATACAACGAGTCCAACCACGATTATTTCCCTTTTGCGCGCAGTTACGTTGGTCACACTTACTAACGGTTATGTTGCATCAGTAAAGGGCGGTCATTTAAAATTTCACTATAAATCAGGGAAGGCCAAATTGCGGCTCTCGTCATAATTGTATGCGGCTCGCGGTCTTATTTAACAAAAACCAAAATTTCAATTTTTTTTCAGTACGAAAAACTCTTCCCATTTTCATTTAAGTTCCCGTTTTTCTTCATATTTACGTTTAACCGCTTTTTTAGAAATAAATTGACATCGTAACTAACTTTTGCAAAAAGTATCGGTAAAATGTTACGAATATTTTACAAAAAAATCAAGGTATTTACAACAGGACTATTCAACACAGACTATTTTCTTCAGAAAATTTATCTCTTATATTAATAAATATCATATCTATTACCTAGACTAAATAGTCAATATATTATTATGTAAGAAAAATACCAATGATCAATCTTCAAATCTTTATACTGGAATGTTGGATAAGATAATTTTTAAAATAATAGTAGCCTAATTTTATATGATAAAATTATCTTCAATAAATTGTGATGTTAAATGTTATTGTATAATCCACGGTCTTCTAAGACCATGATGTAATCACTTCATCAGTGATAACAAAACTTATCACAATGATAACTAATACTGGCAACAATTTCTTTTACCTAATAATAACTGCCCAAATAAAAACAAATAAAATTATACATTATAATAACATAATATACAAGGATAGAGGATTTATAAAAACAAACAAATTGTAAGTACATTTTTTTTCATAATTGAATCAGAAAATTAAGTTACAAAGAATGGAAAGTTATCACACTAAATTAGAAAAAATTTGAACTGTTACAAAATGACTTGTCAAAAGCACCAAAAAATTAAGTTACAAGTTACAACAAGTCAATAAATATTTGAAAAGGAAGACTCAGTATAACAAATATATCTAAATAACATTTTTTTTAACATACAATATGTTTTTATAAAAATAAATGAAAAATTTCTTTAGTCTTAACAATACATACATCAGAAAGCGTTTTTTTAAAAAAAAATTAACAAAGATATAAAATATTTCACTTTTTTGGCTTTTTGAGATTAAGATTTCTTTTACAATGCTCAATATTTAATAATAAATGTTATATTTTTCAGATATTTAGTTAAAAATAGAAACTTTTTGAATAAACTCAGTATTGTTTTAAAACAAGGGCAATGTATGGAAATACAATAAGACAAAGTTATAACTAGAATCTACATTTAAATCAATCAAACGTTTTATTTAATTTATTTAAAACAAAAAAAAATAACATTTAATCAAAAGTACAATATGCAGTAAATACTCTATAAGGTAAATAATATATTATTTTTTATTTAAATCAGAAGTATAAAAACTAATTTTTAATAAACTAAATCTATAAATAAAAATATAATTAATAAAATTATATAGACTACAGTTAAGCTAAAATGCTGTAAATTTTTTTTTAATTTTTCATAAGCAAACTGTTGTAAACGTACAATATAATTTTTTAAATAAAATAATATTGAAGGTATAAAACAAGTCACTGGTAAAAACTGAAAAATAATTTTTCATTAAATAAATAATAAAGATTTGGTAATAAAATGGCACTATTGGTTTTCTTTTATTTTTATCTTTTAATACAAATTTGAGATCAATTGTTCAATTTACGGCGGTATTAAATGATTTCTACAAAAATATATATAAATATGAATAACATAACTTTAATAATTAACATAAAATGCATTTAAAAAAAGAACCTACCATCAAATATTAAGAATACTGTACATGTTATAACCCATATTTTTATAACTTTTAAACCAACATGATAAATCTTTTTAACTTATAGGTATAATTTTGAATCATAAAAATCATTATTCACTATTTAGTAATAATGTTAAGTCTAGAGATTTAGGCTAAAGGCATCTACAAAAATATAAGACCACTTTCAAAAGTTCATGTTTTATGTTTATGTAAAACATAAAAAATAGGAACTTAAATCAATATGTCACAAGCTTCAATGTAATGGATAAAATATCTAATGAGAAATTATTCTCGGCAACTATACAATTAATATATAACTTATAATAAGTTACTTTGAATTTACTTAAAAATGTAGTATTTTCATGCAATTATGTATAATTTAAGAAGAAAAAAATTATATCACTACTAAATTAAATTAATTTCCTCTTCAGTTATTACATCATAATCACTTAATGTACTTGATGATAAAGATATAACATCCATTTCTAGTTCCTTTGCTTCTTCACCTTGCTCAACTTTCATGGTATAATTACAAAATTCATCATTTTTAATAATATCTATAAAAACAATTTAATTAATTTTTAAGGACTGAATTATTAAATGACTTATGACTTACTATCATTTATAGCTTCAGAAAACTCTGGGAAAGTATTATCAAGTTTAAACTCATTTGTAATACTAATATCTTCATACACTGTTTCCAAATCAGGTAAATCATCTAAACAAAAAAAAAATGGTCCAATTAAAAACTACAATAATAATTTTAAAAATGGTTGACTATATTACCAGGCTCAATCAAGTCATCAATAAACTTAGATTTAGATGATGAAACATTAGTAATTTCATTATGTTCATAAATACATGGTTTGACTTCTAACAAATTTATGTCAATCCAGAGTAAAATAAGAACATAAGCTGCAAAAGTATATAAAAACATGATCAAAAATATGATATATTATACCAAATAAAAAAGAAAACTTACCTACTACAAGCGTAAAGGTCATCGTAGAAACATATGAAGTCAACCGTTCAAGACGATCGGTGGGTAATTCAAATATATGTCCATTTATGAAACATATAGTAGGGACTGCAGCCCATGATGAAACCCAAAGACAAAACAAAATCTAAACAAAATTAATTTAGAATTGAACTATACATAAAAGAATCATAATAAATTACCAATTCATCAATGCTTTTTGTAATAGGTTGGCGCTCAAAAATTTGTGATGAATATGCTTTTATGCTATAAAACAAATTTAAAACATTTGAATAACTCAACAGTCCATAATTAAAATATTGTATAACATATAAAAATATTAACTTACGTATCATGTAATGGTGTCCAATTAAAACTTTCATCCCAAAATTCAAAAGCAATAAAAAATAGTATTTGAACTATGTTGCAATAAACAAATGGTCCAGCAAAGCCATGCGATCTAAAAAAAAAAAAAGAACTCTATTAATAATTATTTATTATAAATAGTTAACAATAAAAATTAAATTAAAAGTTAGTATGAATATTTTTGAACATTTGTTATGGAAAATTTATTTTATAACAGCGATTTTAACCAGTGACTCAACATTTAAGACAATAAAAATATAGAAATATATTGTTTGTGATTAATTTGTGCTAAATAATGTAAAATAAAAGTCTACCAATCCTGGTAATATACCTATTACATAGATTTCAATTATATTCATTATTGTTTTTAACAAAGTTCACCAACTACATTTATGTTTAGACAGTATGGTGCAACAAAAAGATTATTTATACTTATTTCATTATTGTAATTTAACTAGACCCCATAAAAAAATAAGTACATCATAAATGTTAAATATTAAAAGTATTTAACAAAATTAGAAATTGACAACAAATTTGTTTCAACAAAGTTTGACACTTGATCTTGTTTCTTAAATTAAAAAAGTCATTGATCATGTGTTATAATTATTTTGAATATATATATAACATTTCACTTCATATTCACACAGTATAAACAATAATCAATACATCATTGTAATCTATAGATTAATTATTGTTAATTCAATAAATCTTTGAGAACCTTCAAAAACACAGTTTGTTTTCATTGCACTAATTATTTTTATAATATAAAGGAAAATCTCATGATTACAGTTCAGTATGTGATGTAATTATATGTAATTTATTCATTTTTTATGTATATAATTTGACATTTTGATAAATGAAGATTTATAAAATATTAAATAAGATACAAAAAATATACAATAACAATTTAGATAAAATAAGTAAACAATAATTTAAGCAGTTATGTATCTGCAATGTTACATATGTATATTTTTTTTTAAAGAACACAATTGTGAAGTGTTTGTTTTTTGTTTAAGAAAATAGTAACATATATTAGTGCCAATAGGTGGCCTTTGGCCTTGGGACAATTATTCAGTTTAACCCCACCTGCCAACTTGCATCCAATATTTCCTTTTGTTGGGAAACGCCCCACCAAATAGGTCAACAATTTCTAAGATGTTATTTATCAAAATTAAATTATTCTAAACATTAAGTAAATACTAAGACAATTAAAAGAAATAAAAAGAAAACGTAAACTCATCAATAATATTATACCATGTATGCTAAACAACACAATTACTTCTTAAAAAAAAACTATACAAATAGTTAATAAACAATTAACATAAAAAATTAATTTTATTTACTATTAAATAAATTATGGCTTTTAAAAAGATAATGAAATAGTGTGACATGAACAATTATACAATTATAAAAAATAGAACATTTTAAATAGTAAAATGTTAACACGCAGTTGTTATTTAAAATATAATTAGGACCCTAGTGAATGACTTTAATTGTGTCTCGGGTAATCTGTAGTGTATAACAAAGACATACAAGTATGAAAAATTAATCAACTACAATATTAAGTTGTCTTTATAGAATACTCGAGTATTTTTCTTTCAGTTCCTGTACAAAATTTGGAACCAGCCCAAAAAACACTTTTTTGTACAACATAAAAATAAAAAAAGGATAAAAAATCAGTAAGTAGTAATTACATACACTAATACCACAAGCAATGGGTAGGTAAGTGGAGTAAATACCTACTGCTATGGAAAATCATAAATAGATTCTACAGATAGGATTTTTTGCATCAACCGTACTCTACAGTATATAATATTATGGTCGTACAGTGTACATGGACAAGATAAGAGAAGATGAAAACAGAATACTATGCATGTACAATATGTGTGTGTGTGTAGACACTATGAGTTGACCGTACTCTACGATGATTGTCTACAGGCATTCTATGAACCCGACGATGAGCAGACGAGCATCGACATGATGCACGCAAACATTGCATAGAGACCCGAGGTGTCGATCGAACCGATCGGGGTAGGGTCGAGAGGTTTCGTACGGTACGTGCAGTGCTCGAATTGGAAAAATAAAAGAAGGGCGACTCCAAGATTCCAAAAAAAAATTAACGTCCCTTACAATGATGATAACACTCGACAAAATCGTAGGGGGCTCCGGCTAATTAAAACAATTGGAAAGGGTGCGCTCAAAATTTAAAAATGAAGAGCTCCTCCGCCCTCCCAAATCGAGCAGCACTTGAATACGTGCGACGGGTTACTCACTCGTAGACGAGTATGCTGGGGTAGATGTAGACGAAGAACCACGGGGCCAGCCAGTACGTGCCCAGGTAGTTTTTGAGCTGCACAAACGTGACGACGATGCGCTCGCACGCGTACAGGTCACGGACGTCGTGCACCGGGGCCGCCACCGGACAACGGGACCGCGGGTCGTCGTCGTCATCGTCGCACTCCGGGCCCGTCTTTGGACACCAGCGGTCCGCCGTCGCCACCGTTGTGGCCATATGGTCGCTCAGTGCCGGTGTCGTCAAGCCGCCGGTGCGACGGAATGTGCGAGCGACAATCGTATGGCCGTTCGTCTCATGAGACAACGGACGACGGGAAGCCGCGCGGCCCGAACGTCACGAGTTCGCGGACAGAGCGAAACCGGGGTACTGCTATACACTGATGTGCGACGACGACGATTACACGGTTTTAAGACTTTTATATTATAATCAACGGTGAAAATGATGCGTGCCTGATAAACGATACTGATTGAAAAATAATATTACCAATCAAACGGACACGGAATGCACATCATCATAACCGACAGAACGACAGTGTGCACTGCGTGTGTGTACGTAACACACTAACACGTCCTACCATCGGGCCCCGATGGTTATATTCATTGTATTGCGACTTATTGCGGGCCCGTCCGTCGCACGATGCTTTGTTGTTGTTGTTGTTGGTAAAACAGCTGTTCGGGCACATAAACAAGTGCGTCGCCGGACGTGCACTCGCGCGCGCCCATTGGCTGTTGTCCGGAACACACGGTGGCGTGCGCGAAAACAACGATGACCCGATCGCCCGTCGCCGTGTTGGCGTGTTATTGTTCACTGTTGTTGTTGTTGTCGTCGTCGTCGAGGCGGCGGCGCCTAATGTAGTTATTTGCGGATAATTAACAAGTATCGGCATAATTAACGTATTTCGATGATAATATATTGTACATTTATGAATATCAACGATTCAGGAGGGCATAACACCCGCATGCGTTGTCTCCGTCTGACAAACGTTCAGTAGAATTAATTTTGCGCTGCTATTAACGTAAACTGACCTTTTGTCATGGGAACAACATAATATCTAGAATTCTAGACGTCGGTGTTTATACGATATATAAATACGACGTGTTACGAGTATTTTTATAACATTTAAATTTAGTTACTTGATTTTGGCCTCTTTTTCGCGTTTTTCGGTTTTTCGACCACTGCGCGGTGACTAGTTTTTTTTTTTTTTGTCACTCGATGACGAGCACGCGGTCACCGTTTTCGCTCGTCACGATAATACGTCTTGCCGCAGCGGAACCTCACGTGCGACACGTTCTTACATCTTTTACGCACAATGAACGTTGCTTCGCGTATGGTGTTGGTATCCTGTACGCTTCGGCGCCCACCGATTTTCAAATTTAGCCCACCCTCGTCAACTGCAATGGGTAACTACTGTGCATCATATTATTATTCTGTATAACACATATTGTCGCTACCTATTACGATATTGTAGTATCGCATCAATCGCTATCCGCGAAAAGTGTTGGGTACGACAAATCGGACAAACGCGGTTACATAGAGCATGGCCGTGGAGAGAAATCTCAAATCAAGGGCTTCAGGGACTAACTAATCCGGCCCCTATCTATTATCAATCAAGTATTAAACTTATTTAAATATAGTCATTAGGTTATTCCTCAAAAATTCTACTTATCTACGTTTTAGTACGGATCATGTCAGCGGGCCATTATTAACTCGATATTGGTCCCATATTAAAAATAAGATCTGGCAGACCTACAGCCCCGGATGGCCGGATGCCCCCTTCTCATTGGGCCTGGAGTTGGGCATATGGGGCAGACGCGTGCCAGAATCATAGCTCTAGACCAGACGTCACCAACCTTTTCAAACAAATAAGCTATACATTCGAAATTTTAAATCCCTGATCATCGACATCCAGGATTATTTAGGTCCTCTGGAAGAGATTTGTTTGATGATCATAAGAACAATAATTTATTGTTTCCTTCATATAATTATAATAATACATCCGATTATTTTCTACGGGATCGACCGAGAATGGTAAAATTAATTTGTATAACGGTCGACCTATATGTCTAAAAATATCGACCCCCGCCCTAGACCGTCGCCTACGTTTATGGGTTATGTAGCGTTAAACTTTCATACAATTAAAATAACCTAACCTATCTTTATTATGTAGATATCATACACACGTACTTAAGTGTTGCACTCGAACCGCTCTAATGGGCTTTAATGAACTAATTATTGATGAGGAGAAATAATCTAGACATGGATACATGGATTATTTCCGTTCCCCACCACTCGGTATAAAAATTTAATTCTGAAAACTGAACATGTTATTATGAATATTATCATTTATGATTTAAGAAAAATATATAGTTTATAATTTATAACTATGAGAAAAAAACAATTTTATTTTTGTAATTTTACTTGGTGTATAACTGTAGATAACCAATTATATGTTCTGTGCTGCATAATTATCTGCTATTTGAATTTGGTGGTGCAAATGTGTATACCAACGAATGATTTCAGCTGGCGCTGCACATTTAATGATTTTTACGTAATATAACGGTTTCTCTCGTAGCAATCTGCTGCAATTTTGATATTTTTTTATAATAGATAAATGTGGTGCCCGCCTCAATCTATAATTGTGTTTTATATTTTATGTACGGAACACATTTGATGTGAGTTTATTTCTGTGATAGAGCTTACTGAGCTTAGAATCGAATTTACAATAATAAAGCAAAAATGTTGAATAAAACTATTATGTACATTTTATTGTAGCCCATAAGCTCTGGCCTCTGTTATAAATAATAAACAATAATTTATAATGATAATTTTTTATAGTAGGAATCAATATGTCAACCTTAAAATAAATTATATATATTGTAGATAAGCTTGGTTAGATTTAGATTTATTTTATTCAATAGTTTACATAATTGCGAATCATGAACTCAACAGTTATCAATAAATTTCATTAAATCTCAAATGTTGAATTTAAAGAACCGCAGTCAAAATCTTAACAATACAATTAATTTGTACAATGGCAGCGGCCATCCTTCTCTCCAAAGGCCAGACAGTCACCAACTCGGAAGGAGAAAACGTTCGTGAAACGCTAAAACGGGAGGCGTTTTGCGTCCCAAATATATTTTTTTTTTTTATGATAGAAAAGTTTACCCCTTATTTTATACAACTTATCAACAATTCAGACTTCAGTTTTTGTAATACATATTTTATTTATTGATATAAAATATTTCATTATTTCATAAATTATTGTATAATATATTATAATAATTACTGATTATTTATCCACTATTCCATTTTCTCTAATCTACGATGGTCAGTGCCGATCATCAATCTACCAGACGTCCTTCTGCTGCGTGTTGACCCATACATTTCATAACAACATTGAACGAAAGGTGATTTTACTATACGACGTACCGACGAAATATAATATGTTTATAACCCAAACACCACTTTTAAATGTTAACAATTCAGTTTTTCAAGTATTAAGTTTTATTTTTTTCTAATTCATAATGAAGTAACACGGTATTTGAACATAATCAAAAAGAATGGTGGCTAAATTTAGTAAAACCTTTGTACTCTGTAGGTATACGGTGTACCGCAACAACGAATATTATAACAAAAAATATAATCACACATGACACAACTATGCATTAATATTACAATTGCGAAATTTGATGTAATTTTTGTTAATTTGATTTTATTATTTTTCTCAGATTTACTGCGGTTACATAATAATATGCACTATGTAAAATATATAATATTTTTAATCCTATACTACTATAGGGTCTTATTTGTATTCAATATTATTTTGTTCTCTGTGATTGTTGTGTACGGTTTACTATAGTATAATTTCTTAATATCCGTATTTACAGAAAAAAAATAGTTCGTTTATTTAGTAGTTTTGTACATTCAAGTACTTACTCGAACTCGATCATGTTTTTAATAGGTATAGAACTAATGGCTATCATCTTTCTAACGGTTATACAAATACGGCTTACACCTATACATTTATATTTATACATATTAACAAGTTACAAGGCACAAATTGATAATATTTACATATGCGTACATAATCGTGTTAGTGCAGAAGCAGAATATTTTTAATCGAATAATATTAAATAAAGGCACCAACAATACAATCGGATATTTCAGTTTCACATACGAAAGAACCTCGCCGCTGTTTCTTAAGAACGCTATTTAGAATCTTACAAAACATTTTTATACACAATATAACAACACATGAAAACATCTAACAGCGCATTCTATCGAACATTGCACGCATTTCACCTTTACTCTGACGGCATCTTAAGTCTATGTATCCGTGTATATACTTTACCTTATTAATTATGTATAATTTATGCATAATGTATAATATGTATGTAGTATTTATGAGTAAAAAATATGACTAATCTGAATAATTCATTAGTCATTTGTCATTTCACCTATCACGTATAGGAAGGTATTTAAACTTTAAAAGTTTGTTTACAATTTTGAGAATTACTACATATAATATCTGGATGAGTCCGTTTATCGTATATATTGTAAATGGACGTAAAAAAAAATGAACCACTTAGCTCGTTTATTATATATTTGGCACTAAATACAGTAAAAATATTCTCCAGACCCCCCACTAAGGTTGTATAAGAAAATACAATTATTTATGAATACCATTACATGTGCGACGTTATATTTTGTTATTTTTACACTCGTCGCGGTCATAAGACATTACGAGAACACATATGCACACAAATAAATGACTCTTTTTTCAGACTTATGAATCATGTAACAATATTATACTATATTATTGCTGTCGGTCAAACAAGAAAAAAAAGCTAGAGCTTGCACTAATACTTCACAACATTAGTCAACTAACAATCCCTCTCAATTATTCCATTTATTGACTAATTGTAAATTAATAAAAGTCTATTAATTTAAATAATATATAGGATTATTTAATATTAAAATAAAATAAGTGTATATTGTGATTATTAAATAATTAATCGCATTGCTATTAAGGGGTCTGTGGTAAACTTCACCGAGTTTTGTAGTATTTATAATTGTTATAATAATAATATAGTAATAATTTCAAGCAATAAAAAGAGTTAAAATCATTAATAAAACCACATGTGTGCATCTATGTTTACCTACTCAAATGGCCAAAATTTTTGTGTTTGGTCTTCTGTAATAAGACATTGTTATAATAATAACAGTTTTAAACTTTAACGGTTAGGTCAATGTAATAATGATTTGCAAAAATGAATGTACAGTTTTCACGTGGTCAATTTTAATAATCACGCCACTTTATTTATGAATTATTCAAACATACTATGCAAACAAATATTATGCATTCTCGAAGAGTATGCTCGGTAAATTATACTGTACGTTAAATTTTGTTTGGAGTTGATTAGACTATATTTTGTATTTTACCACTAGGAATTTGTATAATTTTCAAATGTAAGTATATATAATTCAAGACAAATTACTTAAAATTGTACTATGCATTTTTAAGGGAGCACAAAAATTTGTTTTTAGATCCTGATTTAAATTATTATGTATATCATCAACCACAGAACTATACCTATATATATAAAAAATTGGGCATTGAAATGTGGATAGTTAAAAATTATACTAATGTGGTGTCTTATGGGTTAACACTTATACGTAATTTATAATTCATGTTGAAAATGATCTGTTCGCACACTGCATAATTATTATTTATATTACACTGCTTCAAATAACATTTTTTTTTATTATTATTGTGGAGTCAAGACAATATGGTCATAACTTATAATGTAATCATTGTTTTTAGTTTTAGATATAGGTATCAGATACAATTTATGAATAAGCGTGTGGTTTGACTCGTCATTTGTCACTATAGTGCACCGGATACTAACAACAACAACTGTTTGATGATTGATGGCATATTAACGAAAACGACTCTCAACGTATTTTAATTTTTAAATACTTAAAAAGAGAATACCTATACCCAAATGGTGAACGCTCAAATGCTGTAATAAAATTCTAATTTTTCATTGTCCCAGCAAACGCATATATACATTGGATTACAAGATATAATTTACTAAAAACAATATGATTTAACACTGTGGCTGTAAATCAATTACTACAGACTTATTTATTACTGACGTCCGACCCAATATATTGACGTCACTGGCTGTTTGTACGGTTTCTTTTATATCGCATGGAATGATGATAAAGACTACGATGGTAACTGACATTGCTTCAATTTGACGTATTAACAGTAAATAATACTTTTCTATTGTGTTAACCTTCAACAATATGCACCTTATAGGCTATAAGTCTGTCCAGAAAAAGATGTACGTAGATATCGACACATCGTATATATTATACGTATTTAATTCCTGACTTTTAGACATAGCACTTACGTATATTGTGCAATATGAAAAGGTCACGCTTTTAAAGACCAACAATATTTAATAATATTCTGATTTGCACTAAATAATTTGCATTAAAAAATTAGTCGGATAAAACCGTGTGGGTACATTGCATTATAAAAAACAATTGTAGTACCTATATTTATCAAGTATTACGATAAGTATATACATATTATGCGCTTTCCAAACATGTGTATGTAAATAAACCAGTGTTAAGTTTTATTAAAAATGATATTAGGTATATATTGCTGCATATATTATATTTATATTTTATATCCGTAGAAGGTTCCATTTATCATTTTATTATTAATCCATTGATTTCATAATAATGTGGGTACAATAATTTAGGTATTATACCTATTTATACCTATCCGGCTATCCAATATAGGCAGAGGCTATAACAAATAAACATTTAAAATTAAATAGGTACTAAAACATTATCACTATTTGAACTTTAAATACCTATGTAGTATATGTAATATGTATGCATATCATAAATTATAATAATTTATTCAAAATCACTATAAACTGTACACATATCATTAATATTTATATGTACACCTCATACAAATATAATAATAAGCAATCAAGTTAAATTAAATTTAAGTTAATTTGGATTAAGTTCAACTAAAATAAATCAGTAAAACTATAACAGAGAGTGAAGCGTATAATATACGTATATTTTGCATAAACTGTGCTATAGAATGATTCATATTTATATGTCTGACCGTTGAAATGTTGTACTCAGAAGTCAGAACAGTAAATATATTATTATTATCAATTTCAAACAAGTATAGGTAGGTAAGTATAGTATGTAACGTTGTACGTGTCGACTGTTGATTTAAATCACCTTAGACAATATAGACACCTAACATTGTTTCTTTCTTAAAACACCCCTTTTATAGTTGACACATAATCCACAAAATTTAGAATCATTGTTTGACGTTTTTCAAATTGTTTTTACGCCTTTTATTTCATACTTCAATTTTTATTATTTTATTATTGTTTATGTTTAATTGGGAACAAACTCCATCTGTGACGTTAAAAATTATAATATTAGAAAGTTTTATTGCTCGGTAACAATATTATAATACCACCTTACTTAATATGCATCGATAAAACTGACGTCTAAAATATTACATTCAATAAACAGCTGAGTTGAGTAAATGGATATCCTTCTAGTTATTTACATACACCTATTATACGGCTATACATATTAAAGAGATTAAAAAAACCTGCGGTATAAGCTATATTTGCAATAATTACCGACTACCTGGAATTACTTGTTCTAATTTATTTTTAAATTCCCGTTATATACTATATACAGCTGCAGCTTATTAAATCATCTTACTATCCTACTTCACGGCAAATTTGATTGTTAGTTAATATTTTAGAGAATATATTAGTCGATGTTGGTTATTATAGGTGGAATCATGGAATTACAAAAAATCACAGAGTATACAGTCAAAGTATTTTAAGTTACATGTTCGATATTATTCTTTTATTTTGTAAATATATAAACAAGAACAACTTTTTAATAAAAATGCAGAACCATTAATCTGGAAAAAAAATGTTTTAGTATAATATATGTTACAGTATAAAAACCTTTAAAAGAAACCACGGAGCTGCATGGTTATTTCTTTAAGTATAAAAAGATCACAGATGATGATAATTTTAGCCGATAAATTTGGATTTGAAAAATAAAATTAAATACTTGGTTCTACTAATTTAAGTTATTCTATCATATACGATTGTATTATATTTGTACACTAATTGCCATCTGGGTTTTGGGTAAATATACGCAGCGAAATATGCGAATATAATAATACTTATAATATAACTGTAAGAAATAGTTAGCAATAATTAATTTTCTTTGATCAATTATTATACTTCATTATTAGGCGCTAACGTTAATAACTGTCTGTATAGCGCAAACTATGGGCATAGGTTTTAATGTGTTGTGTCAATATCGCTATGATGTGTACAAGTAAATAAGTAATATTATAATAATAATCAATAGCAGATATGAGATAGTTAACATTTAAAAGGTTGGTACTTGGATGTGATTATGTGAATCAAATAATATGTAGACAAATAATGTAGGTATAATAACTACGTAGTATACGGTTGCACAGACATGAACAATAATAGGTATATTATGTATTTATTCTTGACTATACGAACACTACTAACCGTGCGACGTTATTAAAATAGCTCAATAAATGGTATACTACTACATAATGTAAAATATTAAATAATAAACTTTAAATGTCATCAAGTTAAATATAATATGCAAATTAATAAAAAAGACATAGAAAAAGTCTCTTGAGAGTATATTTCGAGAACAATAATAAAATATTTTGATGACTCACGAGTAATTTTTAAATCATAGTCTAACACAATAACTTGACTATATATTACAAGCGCAATAATATGTGTACGAAGAATCCACAAAAGTATATGTAAAAATATAGTACTATCTTACGATTAACTTTCCTTTCGGAAAAATTGCCGTATAAGGAAATCGAAGCATTTTTACTACTCCAAAACACGTCGTCAGACGAAAAAATAGAAAAAAACACAGATTATTGTCAAATCAATACATTCTGTTTAGAATATAAAAACATGGCCAAATCCCTTGAGTTAAAATAGTTATTACCTACAACAATGTTTTTCTTTTTTCGTAGCTAGATCATCCAAAACTTATTTAAATTTTATTTCGATTTTTCTATGATTATTCAATAAATTGATCTAATCCATTGAAACGGTTCTTTACCACGGTGTTTCTGAGATAGATTTTTTAATCGTCACAATGTCTAAAATGACCTTGTTGTTGTAATAAGTAAAAGTAACACGATTTTTAAAAGTTTCTATACATTTGGTTCGTTTTTTTTTTTTTATCACAATAATTTAGTAATGTGCAAGAACAAAAGAATATACAAATATACAATAAATGTATACAAACTGAATAGGTATGATTTCCAAGTCAGATTTTTAATAATCTAAAAATATTTAAGAAAAAACTGTATTTCATATAAAAGTTAAATTTACCATCTATCCCAGGTCCATTGGGGTCATTCTGATCCCCGCCGGTCACCACGTATACGCCACTTGTATGACTTACCTATATGACTATATGGACTATATAAAACATAAGTATAATATACGCACTATACACAACTTCAAAGTCGCAAAATAATTGCGAAATCGCATATGAATATTTTGACAAAAACGGATGTTTCAATACGAAATTGATTGAATCCGAATATCTATACGAATTACGAATTTCGATTTAATCATTTAATGATATTAGTAACTTATATATTAGTATTATACGAATATAAATTATATGTATACTGTATAATTTAATAATAATTATAACGGTTATTATACCTATATACTTATTGTAGTTTATTACTTATCTAATTAATTGAATCAAAGTCCAAAAGTAATACTAATTATATATTTAAATGTAACTTTTTTGTGTAAAAGTCTATTCGACCAACCTGATTACGTGGTTTCTTTTTTAAATTACGATTGTAAATGTATATCTATAAAATAGAATAATAAAATATAAAATAAATAAATTATTATAAAAATTATAATATTATCCCATTGATGACACCAACTCACTGTGGCCACCAGACTGACGCCAAGAAATATATTTATATATAACTTATTTTAAATACGTATATTATACATATATACATATAAAATATATTTCATAGTCACTTAATAAAATTGACTATTTTATAAAAATTTAAACATAATATAATGAAATGTAAACGGCTTTTTCATATAATAAAACACTCTTAATTGACATTGTGTAATTTCTTTCACAATAAAATCATTCACTTTTTGTACAGTACAAGATATTTTATACATTTACTTATATTATAATCTTATTATTATTTTTGTTTCTTAAACTAAATTATATTTTACTAAACAAAAAACTGCAAGGATATTAACAAAATGCACCTATTGTTTATTTTAGTAAGACAATGAGTTATGACATAACAGCGGTTGGTAAATTTCATAGTAGCTTCAAAATAAGCACGTTTGGTTTGATGCAAATACTGATATATAAAAAACTTTGAAACTCTTGACCTTCTAGTGCATATGATTTTTTTATTTGTTTTCCACAAATCAGAAACATTTTCTATGGATTCAATTTTACACAGTCAGCAATATTTTACAAGAGTTTTAAGTTTTTAAGTTTCCTTTTCAAATTGGTTGTAAGTACATTTATTTCTTCGAGGTCCTGTTCAGTCGTTCATTTTTATAAAACTTCTTGTGGTAAATTAAATGTTATTAATCCAATAACTAAAGGATCACGGCCAAATAATGCTTCATATAGAGAACGGCTTAGCTACTATACGATGACGTGAAGAACTTTTCTGGGATTAGATAAACTGTAACCCTATAAGCTATTTTTAGATTATGATTTTCCTTCGTCCATGCTCGAACAAAATTTTTGACGTCCTGGTTACTACACTAGAATACTTTCTGAAGTCTAAGAATGTATATTGATCTTCTATCTGTAACAATACATTCCAGCCGAAGTTCCTTGATTTCATTTATTATAGTTTATTACAAAACTTACAATTAATTATCTACGGTAATAGTGGTAATATCCATAAATAAAATTAAACAATAAATAAACAACAATAAAAGTAATAACAATTATACCATGCCATTTTGATAATTAACAATTAAGCATCAAGAGCTCTGAATAATAAACGGATCGTGAGATTAGTGATTACTGATTAAGTAACTATAAGAACTTCCTGGTCGTCTTCATGTAGACCTCCAGGGCTCCAACTGTTCTGTATAGCTTAACATTGTTTCCGGACATTCCTCAACGAACTCAACAATTTTCCTAATAGTTTGAACCCGGCCTCAGTTGCAAGTGTTGCAATTGCAAAGTATTGGTGATGATTATTGGGCTGGATCAATGCAATCCTTAGTTTGGACTAGATTACGAATAATGAAAGTATATTTTGCAAGCTGATTTGGTTTTCAATGCTTAAAAATACGACAACGGCCAGATATTGTGGTTCTAATTGTTTTTTATTTAACCGAACAGGAATGTTGGGATTAGAAATTTTTCTGGAAACATATTATTTTAATAAGTATTTACGTTATTACAATAATAATTTGTAAAATTATAAACGAGACGATGATGTTTTAAATGCTATTAAAAATATATTTATTCTCATTTACATGATTATTTGATGTCACACTATATTGTAGATGAAAATGTAAAGATTCACGTAAAATACATCGCTGTATTCATACCAACTCCTGCATTTCACCCGACCCCCTGTATCTCATCCCTTAGCCCTTTTCTTTCTTTCACTTTGAAATTACGTTTAGTACAACATAATTTAAATTAAACATGAACTAAATGTTTAATATGTCGTGTATTTTGTGCTTATATGATATTTATTGTTACTAACAAGCGACAACCACACATCACCTATAATAATTGTACCAATGATCTGGGAGACTGCAGTGGTGCAGTTTATTAATGGACATTCGAAGATTGATTATTCCTTGATGTCGTGTAACGTAAAACGGCTAAACTAAATAAAATATACACTACTACATAAGGCACTGAGGTTTAATGGAAATTTTATTCTGTACAATTATCACACCACAACTGAATTATATACGAATAGAATATTTTTTTTAAATGTATTATTTTACTTATCGCATTAAAGTGTTATGCTACCCAAAATGATAATGGTGATATATCACAAAATAAATAATAACATAATAAGTATAGGCAGTATAGCAGAACAATAAACACTTAACTGATCAGTTGTACGAGATTATTGTAAAAAATAAAATGTAACAGCAATATATAAAAATTATTATTATTATTATTAATATATATTACATCCACATTTGCTGTTTTTTGTTAGTGTGTTGAACCTTTTATAATTAATTAAAAATATATATTTTATATGATAATTTATGAAGTGTTGAGTTTTGATAATAACCTGATCAATTGTTTTTAAAATACGTCTATAGTCCTAAATGTGTAACGATTATAATAAAGTTGGTAGGTAAGTTATTTATATAATATGTATTATATATAGACATATAGTATAATACATAGTATATATCCTCAAGGCCTCGAACTTCGAAGTATTATAGTATAATACCAGCTATCCAATGTATGGTTATGAATATAGTTATTTTTATTATTATATAAAAATATATAATATAGATGTAGATTTTAAAAAAATTTAATTTTTCATTGATTTTACGTCTAATGATTTCTAATGATATTGATAAAAAATATTAATTGAAATATTGACCGTTAAATTGTACATAAATATATGTATAATATACCAATAATTAAGGTATACGTAATATATACTGCGAATAAATCATTTTAATAGATTTACCATATATATATTTATTTCAGGAGAAGTAATATTTTGCAAAGCATTACTTTTTACCGTTGATCATTCACTATTCATTAGTAATTCCGATCAAAACAAAATAAGAAGCATATAGAATAAGACTTATAAATAGCTTAATAGCATTATGCTATTGGAATGATGTCAACACTCTGCAACTACAGCGCATAACATGACTATTTCAGCTTACCACAAATGTAACCGTAACGGATAATGGCATGTGAATACGACAATCTTCTTCACACTATGTATATAATTTAAAATAACAGAACATTAAAAAACACATGTTTAACTACCATGCTTTATTTAGTTCAACTAGTTCAAGCAAATACATATGCTGAGTCCAGGAGACTAACCTTATTCATATTTACATATTCTACTAATAAATGAATAAATTATAGGTACTAGTGTATAGATAACAATATTATTATCTATTCGAGTTCTTACCGTCTCTACTGAAATATCTTTCTGATAAGTGACAATACCGTACCTCAAATTATTCAAAACTTTCCTTCTGTATAGAAAATTCGTTATCTACCTACTATATTATGTTCGTAATAATAAGTTGGTACTACCTAATTAATTATTACTAATATTATTTGTAAATAAATAGATATCCTTACGGATCTTCACCGTAAATAAGCCCAATAAATGAATCTACCATCGTAGACAAGTTATGTTATGGTACTGAGTCATTGGATTATCATCAAAAAAATTAAACAATAAACATAGAATTGGAACCTAATTAAAATTATTTAATTATTGAAAATATTTCAACAACTATAATAATATTTTGTTCAAGAACTGATTCTACCATTTCAATGCATTTAATTTTAGTAGATTTCATTTTTTTTCTTGACAGTCTATTATTTTAATTACAGTAAAAAAAAAGAATACGTTTGTATTTTTTTTTTTATAGTTTTTACTTTTTTTATTTCTTTATACATTCCTGGACGCCTGGTTCATAATTTTTTCTCACGAATCATGTTGTAGGTATCTATTGTATTTCGGATTAATTTATTGTTCAAAGTATAATAACATATTCCCTCTTGGAAAATGTTATTATAGTTGGTCAAATCACTTGCCATAGCCAATAATATAACAGTACCTATAGTTGAGTGGTAGTGGTATTATAGGTTTATTTATAGGCACAGACATCATCTCCTACTTTTCGTACTATGTAGTTACTGTGATGTGTAATGTACTAATGTAGTAATGTGTATACATTTTCTGTACTTCTAATCAAAATTTTAAAATAAGGCGGATGTAATACTGTATAGTTGATACGTACTAACATTTAGTTATATACCTACCTGTTATTACTGGTAGTTGGTTCTGCAGAAGTTGAACGGACGTGGCGCACTAAAAGTCGACTAATTATATTAGGCACATATACTGATATACTCAAGCTACAGTTAAGTAAGATTTTAAACTACAGTTTAAATTGTTTAAGTTACGGTCCCTATAGAATCTATAGTATATATTTAAATGAGATATTTGGATTATTCTGAGGAAAATCATTAGGTATACGTGTTAAAACAATAATGTACGTAATGTATTAGAACCGGAGGTAAAGACCAACATTTTTAGTCGAAGGCAATTTCTCATTCAAATTATGTATCATACAATACCTACCAAGTAGGTTAGCCTGCTAACATGGATTATATAATTAATCATTATTCAAGTAAAGTCAAGTAATCGAAGTGAATATAAAGAAAATTAACGACTGATACATAATATCATTGATTATAAATATTATAATAGTATTTTATAATCAATGATAATATTATCTATTGTTCTGTCCCGTTCGACTTCGATAACACGCATAAGTACGTTTTTCCAATAACAACGTCACCAATTGCAGGGATAATATATTGAATGAATAATTACGAAGAGGTAAGAACCACAAACTACTTAGATGAAAATATTTTCATATTATAACCTGTGTTTAAACTATGTATCCATAGAACTGAAATCAACATTAGTCGTTGCATTCTAAATTCAACGGTAGTAGTCAAGAATTAAGATAAATCGTGGAAATAATCGGTGGTTGTAATGAATTATAAGTTGTTAATGTGCTGCACATGGATGGACGGATGAACGTGACAAGAAGATAAACACATAACATAATTGATCGTCTCTTCCAGTATCTATAGGCGCTTAAATTAATTGTCTTAAAAATGCAACAGTTAATATCACTATCATATGAGCCCGATCGAAATCGGGCAAGTTAAAAAATTAATTTTCTAGACTCCTTTAGATGCTCCCCTCCACGGAAATCTTTAGTAAAAGGCGAAAGATTTATACGATTTGAAAGGGAACCGGAGACATTGATTGTCCCGATTTTAGAAGTTTAAGTGTACGTTCTTTGGTTCAAAGGTTTATGAGAACGTTGTAACCGTTACAGCACGAAACACATTTTCGGGAAGTGAACGATCTGACTGCGAGTTTTACAGAAACGCTGAATCTATATTATTTGCTGAAACGTATTTACATTTGATTACGGATTTTATTGTCTATAATTAACAAGGCATTCACCTTGCAAATCGCATCGTGCTAATAATATATAACGTATGAACGCCATCTACCGGATGAAACGGCCGAAATATAAGTATACTTTTCCGATACTTTCAAAACTGGTGATTTACAGTTTTATCGCACCAGTTGGTTACCCGACGATCAGTGTCAATTTATCTATCTTATTATATTTTTTTCCTTTAAAACATTTTCTTGAGACCAGTTGAGATGATAGACCACTCGACATAAAAAAGTGAGAGTGCGATCTGCGAGAACAGTGTTAATTGATACATGCACCGCATTTCTCACAACTTGATATTGCCTATTGGTACCCATCATTTATTATTACAATGCTCTACCACTCAACGCTCATCAATTAATAATAAAAATTGATATATGGGCCTCTCTCTAACTTCCGTTTGATAACATGACCGAACTAATAAGTTTGAGAATCTTCAAGACTAAAATTTTGTTGTAGGTAGGAATAATCTTTTTGATATAATGACCTAACAAGTTAAAATGATCAAATTGAATAATTGGGTGGTTGCTGTATATAGGTATAAATAAATATGCACATTCTTGAACCTTGATACAAACTGTGCATAAAACGTATTGTAATTATAAATATATAAACAATATCCACTGTGATTTTATTTTGCTCCAGGGTTATAACTTATAACCTCGTTTATAATCCCCTCCGCTTAATCTAGATTCGAACACAACACAAGCAGGTACACAAACTAAAATAAAACAAAAAAATTTAGTAAGTTGAATAACAATGTAGGTGGACAACTAAAAAAACCTATGTTGTACCAACAGGTCTAGGTTACAATGGCACACATTTTTTTTTTTTTTTTACTCTTACTGATTGTCAATATTGACCTTCATACATCCAACTATATTGAGACTAAAAACAGAGGGCAATAAGTGGGGTCACTTCATGAATTCTAAATTGTTTTTGATTAATACTTTTTAAAACAATTTGATTTTATATGGTATTATTATAATTAGGTAAACTATTGATGATTAAATATAAAAGTGTTATGTTTATTAATGCTATGCAGTGTTGACTAACAGATGTTCATCATACCTGTTGTAATTTTTTTATTTCTTGAGGTAAGAATGATAGGATAGTCAGTGATTAGTTTTGCAGGTTGATTGTTTTGAGTATACAATAATAATCAGTACAAAGGCTTTCTTTTTAAATAGTTGTTTTCTTAACATAGCAAAATTCATTACATATGTGAGTGTAGAATAAATAACATGTTATACTTCTATATCACATTGATCTTTAGAGTACTTACTACTTTCCATAATAACTCTTTTCCTAATCTATAATTTGTGTGCAATAATAATTAGGTAATAAATAATAGTACATGACAATTCACTTTTTTAGTTTAATTTTTATCGATATTAAGCAATATAAACATTTAATTGTATAGAACAGTATTTCCAATTACAAAAACCCAATAATATTTTTATAATAATGCAATCAGTTATGAAAGATTCCCTATACTTTTTTTTTATTTAAATGCCATATTAGTTATTAGGAAGATTAAAATATTCTGATCTTCATTAATAACTGGCAATTACCTGAAGCCCATGAGAGATATCAACTTTCAAGCATCAACTCTTCATATGTATTATTTTATAGATACTATCATAGAATAAAAGTAAATTAAAATTAAATAGTACAAACATTAAAAAGTATAGACTAAATTTTCATATTGTAAATAGCTTGGTATTTTTAATTATAACAAATATAAATCTAAAATATATGATAAAATATTATTTATAACTTATACTCAAGTAATGTAATATATAATATATATATATATTAAATAATAGTTTACAATATAATAAATGAATTCCAATAAAATTTGAAAATTGAATTTTATCCACTTTTAATTTGTATTGAATTAATATAATTCATCTTAAAAACTATTTGTTATTAAATTTAAAATCTCACTACCATCAAATGATTTACATTAAAATATTGAAGAATCATTAAAAAGGAGGTGTAAAATACTATAAACATAGAAGACAGTTTATTGATTTTTCTACATCAATAATTTCTTATGAATAATTATGTAACACATCATTAAATCACTTATAAAATTAGAGGATAACAAATTGAGTATTATAATGTGTAAAATGTATAAATTAAATTACAATTTGTATGATCAAAAGACAACAAAAAAATGACTTCAAAATTCAAATCAATATACTAGAAAGTTGAAGGTAACCACTTATACTTGAGGAGTGTTATGCTTTTGAACTGATAAAATTACATACAAATGTTATCTGAAAAAAAAAACAACATAAAAAAATTATAACATTAAGCATTAAGTCTAATAGATATATCTAATTGAAGGGTATAAAAACAATCGTATACGCTAACAACTAATAAGCTAATTATTATTAGTTATTAAAGTATGATTAAAATTCATAACCAATATGTTTTAATTTTAATCCAGTTCAATTAAATTTTAAATACATTCATATAAACACTGAAAATGTTATTTATATTTGTATAATTATAACCTAACTACATTCCTCAAAAAATAGTTATTATGATTAAACATAACTTACCACATTTTATTGATTGCAATCAATTTGGTTTATTCTCAAATAGGAATTGATTCAACTGAAACAAAAAGTAATCAAATAAGTTATATTTATGAGAACTTATTTAGGTTATGAACCACTTATTATATATAAATAATTTATAATATATAATGTAATAAATGTATTTTTAATTTTTTTTAATGCTTATGTCTGTTTTGGTTGCACACACTTTTTAAAAGAACGATACTTTATGGATTCTTCATTGCCGTAAAACAGCAATTTATTTACCCATAACAGTTGTTAAAGGAAATACTTTTTAAGTACTGTTAATTAAAAGTAGAGACTGATTTCCCTAGTGTCCCCCTACTTAGAGTCCTATATAGTGTACACTAGAATAAATTATTTAATATTAAATAAGTATAAATTAGGAAACATATTTTTCATTTTTTAATATATATATAAACTAGAAGATTTTGTGTTTAATTTATGTATCAAAAACAATATAGATATAAGGTGATATATAAATAATTGAGTATCTAATTTATTTGCTATTGAAAATAAAAATGAAAATGTTTAAAAGAATATTTAAAATCATGTTAATATACCAACATGTGTAATATATTCAAGCTCTGATAATGTAGATAAGGTAATAGATAATATTTAAACTCATCTCGACGCAGTTCAAAAATGGGTACAAAGTTGGAAAATTGCACTCAACCCATCAAAAAGCTCAGCAGTCCTATTCACGTTAAGAAGACCCAAACACTATATATAATACATTAAAGTTCAACGGTCAAAACATAGCTTGGTATTACAATATTAAATATCTTGGAGTTTTATTAGATAAAAACTCACTTGAAATCCTCATATATCTTCGAAATTACAGCAAGGATACCAACGCTTAAAAATATTATATCCACTTATAAATTGGCAAACTTCATTGAACTGGAAATGCTCACTATTATTATATAAACAAATAATTCGCCCTTTAATTTTATATGCAGCCCCGGTCTGGGGTCAATGTGCTACAACTCATATACACAAAATGCAAGGATTACAATCAAAAGTCCTACGCGTAATTTCATATGTCCCATGAAAACGGATGCGGTGCATCCGAAACGAAGCACTGCACACAGATTTAAAAATTTCAACTATCAAGAACTACATAAAAGAATTATCGGTAAACTTCTTTAACAAATTATCTAAAGCAAGTGGTCCACAGCACTTCAGACTTCAGCGATTCACCCGTCTAAACAGTCGCAGACTCCAACGCGGCCGTCCACACGACGTCCTAAGTCTCTAATCTACTATTATGTAAATATTGTCTTATATTTTATCTTTTATTATCTGTTAATGTTTAATAATCGTATCTTATTCTGTATATTTTATATCATTGTTTTAACTATTTATACCATAATTGTGATCTAATTTATAAATGTTAAAAAATAATTAATTTTTTACACCTAAGTTTAGATGATGTTGACTGTCAGGAAAACTTTATATTATTAATAAAAAAAAAAAAAACCAACATTTTCTACTTACTGAGCATAAAGAGATCCGGTTTTATAATTTGATTGTTTCAGAGCGTCTTTCAATTTTTCTTTCTGTTGTGTTAACACACCAGATGAGCTAGTAGTATTTGTACCATACATACTATTAAGGACATAATTAAATCCTTTTACTGCTTTAGCACTGTTAACTTTAAATCTTTGTAGTCCAAATGCTTGAATAGCTCTAGACATCCCATACACATTTGATTCAATCCATACTGACCTCTCTGCAACTGTAGTATTTGGATTTTCGTCATTCACCTTATAAACAACTTTTTCCGTCACACCCTAAATAAGTTACATATTATAAAACTAACAAAATATGAACACATAACTTAAACTACTAAAAATAAAAAAACAATACACTGACCATGACATGTGTATATCCAATGTTTCTTGTATATGTCACTAAAGTTTTTTTGTTCGGATCTACAATTGATTCTTCGACAATTTTCACATCATTGCTATTCATGAAACGTTCACCCCATTTAGGTAACTTGTTTGTTTTTGTAAATAATCTGATAGAGTGTAATTTTGAATCTATTACTTCTCTGTGCAATATATCTTCAGACAACACATGCTTGCTGAAAACGTAAATATAATTAGTATCTGATTTTGATTTCTATAAATAATTAATTATTTTTATAAATTAAACATTTACCTCTCTGGATTTGGATACCGATGCCAGAAGCCGTGAACAACTTGATCCCATTTGAATGGAAAAAAACTCTTATTCTCGAAAAACTTGACCATTATTACTTTTATAATTATATACTATTAAAAAATGCACAAAACGTGAATAAAATTTAACTTATTTCTTTCAATCTAATATAATATTACTATAATCAAACCAAACAAACAATTAGTATACAACTTCAAAAAATTGGACATTGGTAGCGTAAAGTTTCTTGTCTCATTTCAATACTTGTAATGTTAAATGTAGAATTGTAGGACATGACTACATGAGTAGGCTGACGGCCGACGGGCTAGCTGCTATAGCATATTATTTACCTTGTAAAATAAGATAACATATTGTGATAACGAGGCAACTCAGATTGATAACACATTCTAAAATAATAATTGATTTCACAAAATATTAAAGCATATAGAAAATTATATTATTCTCTATTTCTGTGATTAACGTATTAAACATTAGCATTGATTAAACATACAGTATACAATTTAAAATATATGTAGCACTTAAAATCAATTAGTAATATAATTTGCACTTTGCAGTACTACACTATTAACCTACATAATTGATATTTTAATTTTAGTATTAATGTGTTTTGTTTTTTTTTTTTTTTATACAAAACACCTTGTTCTGTGGATTGTATGGCACCATAGAGTAATTATTACTCAATATGTAGAACAATAATTCATCCACTGAACCTTTCCGTATTTTCCATGAATGAATTTCAATCAGTTTTATGTATCAAAATATCAACTATGAATTATTTCTATCGATCGTGATAATATTGCCCGCCTATATGGTATACTTAAGATTTATTTATAGTTTCATAGATTATAAATACTAATGGTAGTATATTATATAAATAGACATATCGACTATGTGTCACAACTCATAGTTCATAATTAAACCGTCGTTTTTATTTTAGAAATGCCCAAGTCAATATAATTTTCATAAAGTCACATACCGGTATTCGAATACCTAGTATGTGATTTTAGTAAAAGTATTATACCTCTATTAGGTATATACTTACTTCCTACGTATAATACTGCCTAATATTGCCTTTACCGACTTCACCTACCGAATACTTTCGAGCTTTCGACTACGATAGGTACCTACATCGTACGTAGGATGTTAGGATCCGTATAGTTCGTTTATTGAAATTTCTGTTTATTCTGTTATTCGATGATTTAATTTAATAAGTATAGTACTTATATAATATAGGTACACCATATTAGTTTTATTTTTTAAAAATATATTGGGTAACCTTGTTCTAGAATTCTATATTTCTATACCTAATAGATTATCTGTACCTATCCAAAATATTGATTCATTTGTGGCATTCCAGTAGTTATACTTTATGAGAATTAAACATGTAAAAAGTTATATATGTAACTACTACATAGCCACATATGTATCACCTTGTATACATAATCATGACGTTTAATATACATTGTAGCCTATAGGTACACACGTACGCTAAGTGCCTAGGTGTCTTTAACGTTTAACGAAATCCTTAACTTAATTTGCAAAGCGACCTCCAGGAGCATTCAGTATATTATTCAGATTTTTCGTATCAGTATGTTAATTTTCAATTTATAAACGGGGCACAAACAAAACATTTAATTCTAAACACGTTTGTGCATACAACATAATATTATTATCTATACCTACTTCTTAAAATTACAATTTACAATAAATCACCTAGAAACTTTTGTACAATTTAATATATATATATGTATATATATATATACATACCTATTTCAAACGTATTTAAATAATAAAATATGTACTTATACCGAATGTATAGCTACAAATGTAAAAAATAAAAGAGGGTAACCATATCTATAGCTTTTATAGTCCTATAGCCGTAGCCCTTAGGTATAATTCGTAAATCATTTGCATACAATAAAAACTACTGACGGTATAAGCAATTGCTTTTTACCGGGAGACTACAATTCATTTTTTCATCGTTGGTCTTATAACACAAATAATAATACAAGAACAATGTTTTTCTTTATGATATTAATGTTTCTTCCATACAGCGAACTGGTATTATAAATAATAATAATTATATGTTAATAAATATTTTAAGGAAAGTAAATAAATAACATAATATTTTCTCGTGCCCAGAAAAGTCTTAAAAAGTACCAAGTACACGAAAAAATCACCGATGATCGAGTGGATCCGGTGGATGAGGACATTAAATGGATGTTGTTGCCAAATGGTCGGGGTGATCCGCAATTGGCTATTCTATCAGGATTGGAAAGAAATAACGGAGAAGGCAAAGAAGACCGACTACCGCTGATTGAAAATATAAAATTTTATCTGTACACAAGGTATATAATAATGTTTAGTGTGCGAATTAGATATAATACTAAACTTAGTAGAAGGTATATAGAATTGTAATTTGTAGACTAACTAAATATCTATTGCATTTCACTGTTGCAGTAATGTATACAGTAAATCGGAGGGTCACGGGATCTGTGGGGCGCGTTGCTAACATATTTTTATATTTTTATTTAAGACACTCATTTTCATTATGTAGTATTACGTATGTAGTGAAATGCTAAAATGCCCTCATTAAATATTTAAAACTATATTATTATAAATAGTATTTTGTACTAAAACTCACAGGTTATACACAACATCGTTGATATTATTTAATTTACCTTCATAATAAATTACCTATGCACAGTAGGTATAAATAGTTATAATTGAGCACCTAGGTATAGGTACCTATTGAAGAGTGCAGGTGCACATTATTGTTCCTACGTTACAAACAAATTAATTTTTTTCACTGTGCTTACACTATATTATTCGATGATAAAATTAATAATTCATAATATGAACATCATCGCACTTAATAATATATATATATATATATATTTCATTTTTATTTATCAATAAAGTACTATAATATACCTATTATAATAGCACATATTATAATTAGGAAGATAATTTTATGTTTGTATTAATATCAATAGTTTAGAGGCATTATGAACTTGGTTGAATTTCAATACAAGGTATATGGTAATGACATTCAATATTACACAACTTAAATTCGTATATTTAATTAAAAATAGAGGTATTTATAAAATAAATGTTTATAATATATAATAGAAAGGTACAAACGATACAACAGTTAATGTCTCTCAGAGTATAAATATAACCAAATGACAAAACTCAATAGAATAAGAGTGTAGAAAATAATACACAATATGTTATGTTATAGCTTATAAGTAACACATTAATAAAATTTGTACGATACTTACAATATATAGAGACAATCCAACAAGAGCTGAAATGCAAACAATGGATAAAAAATGTTTGCCAGTATTTAAATATTTCCGTTCTCAAAGAAAATCAAAAGTATTAGTTCATGGATTTGGCGACAGCGCTGAAGATTCTCTCATGTTCCCACTGCTCAGAGATGGTAACTATACCTCGTATATACTTACCTACAATACGCCAATAAACAATTATTCATTAATAAATCATAGTAACAGATACACAGATATTCCATCATTAAGTTTCTAATTTATTATAAACCAATTTATATTAGATTAGGGAGAAAAGAGGTGTACAGGTCACTGTATAAGCTCAGAAAAATTGCAATATTGCAATAACGCACTGTAGCCTATAACGGATACAGATCAATAAATTATCAAATTTGCCATGGTTTTTCTAGGCAAATCTTTTTTATTACGAATTTCAAATCGTTTCGGATCAAGATTTTTATCATGCCTACTAACAATTTTGTAATATTTGCTATGTTTTTTTTGTCAATATGACGTGTGGGTACTGGGTACCCATTTTATTTAACAACCATGCATCTTTTAAATTGAGATTTGATTTTTCTTTTACTTATTTTATACTTTTTTGATAGTTGTTTGTCCAATTTAAGTATTTGATTTTTTTGCGGTTTAAATTGTTTGCATATCTACACTATACCCATATCTAGGTAATAAGTGCTAATAACAGTAATAACTATAATAATGAATTACTAGTTAGTAGTTACTACATGATTGTTTATTTTTTAAAACCTTATTTACAGCATTTTTGAACTATAATGATTACAATATATTTACTGTCGATTGGTCGGAACTGGCTGCTGTACCTTGGTATAATACTGCTGCAAAAAATACTAAACATGTATCCAAACATTTGGCGGCATTCATAGACCATTTATCTACATCGACTGATGCACGTGCAGAAGATTTCCATTTGATAGGATTTTCATTGGGAGCACATGTTGTTGGTCTGACGAACAACGAGTTGAAATATGGAAAAGTCAAACATATTACCGGTAAAATATAATATTGGTTACATATCAAAATGATATCGAGTTTCTGAAAATAAATAAAAAAATTTCAGGGCTAGATCCAGCTGGAGTGTTGTTCTCAACATCGGGCCCCGAGGAACGACTAGATTCCAGCCAAGCTAAGCTAGTTGACGTTGTGCACACATCAGGCGGATTTCTAGGATTTAAAAAACGTCTCGGGCATAGGGATTTCTATCCTAACGGCGGCGCTTGGCCTCAACCAGGATGTAAAATTGATTATGCTGGTAATAATGGAAGTAGAATACGAATACTTTTATAACATTATAGTAATGTTGACATAATAATGAATAAGTTAATTTTTATTCAAAGCGGTATGTAGTCATCGAAGAGCGTATTACTATTATGCAGAAGCCTTAACTAGAGGTGAAGGATTTGTTGCGGTACCATGTCCATCTTATGAAGAGTATACGTCAGGAGCATGTTCGAATAATACAGAGCTTGCGGTACAATTAGGAAAAGCCCCATACGATAAGGCGTAAGTAATACATCAACAATAACAATAATAATAAATAATAATGAAGAGTAGAATAAAGTAATTTATCAACTTGATTCACAGGAAAGAGGGTAATTACTATTTAAGTACCAACTCGGATTCTCCTTATGGGAAAGTAAGTAAACTTATAAGACAATATAAACATTAAATTATTAAATTAATACTTGATACAGTACCAACACTTATATTTTAAGCAAACAAAAATATAACATTAAGATTTTATGTAAAAGAACCCCCATTTATATTGTTATGATTAATTTAGTATAAATTATAAATGTAAAATAAATACACTTTTGAGTAAGATAATAATGTTGTTGGTGGTCATTGTTTCGTGTTTTTTTTCTTTTCAATGCAACTTGGTAAAAAAATATGATTAGTTACAACAATTAATTATTGTTCATAATTTATATGCATGATAAATTCAATTGTACTATAACAATAATAGTATAAATTGTTTTGTGTTAATAAGAAAAATGTTTAAAACAATGTCAGCCAAGAAACCTCAAGTTCTATAATAATAACCAAAAACTTTGGCCAAAAGAACTGTCAAGTCAATAATGGAATCATAAACAGCTTGAGTTAGACACTCAATATTGTTGCTGTATAATGTAGATGTTAACTACAGACCGAAGTCACACATACAAATATTTATTAGAAATATGATAACAAACATTTTAATAAAATGGTTTTTATTTTACTCCAAGTGTTTTTGTGTCACTTTAAAATTAACAAACTAATAATTAATGTAGACAAAATGTATCTATAGTATTAATATGTAGATAAACATAAATAACGTGATACTACAAATTTTAAATTATTGCACATTGCACATAGTGTTATAAAAAAAATTGTACAAGCTAAAGAATATATTTACACAATTTGTTTAACATTGTTTTTACTTTCTGACTTTTGTTAGTACAAATTAATTGGCTCAGTTAATGCAACTTAAATGGCAAATTAACACATAATGCTTTACTTTAAATATATTCAAACTAACTGATTGTCCAATAAAAATAGTAATAGTATTTATTTCATACAATAAAAATTATTAAACAGTAAAACAAAATAACAAAAATGAATAACAGTCAATTAATTAAAACTTTTAGATGCATTAACATGAGCCAATAATGTATAATGTCTAACACTATAAATCTAAATAGTTTAAATAATATCACACAGTTGTGATGGAAAACTATAAAACCAAAAATGTCAACTTTTAAATAATGGAAGAAATTTTAAGTAAAATGACAAAAGTTCAGCCTCCATTAGTTTTAATGTTATTCCATCAACTTAAACTAAAATTAAGTATAGTTAAGTATAGTTTTAATTCATCCATTTTATCCATGTTTCAACTAATCCTAGTTTCCTCTTCCTTTACATAAAATTGGTTTGTATGAGTTTGGCGAGTACTTGGAGTTGACTAAAAATCACACTATATGTACAATTAATAAAAACATCAAGCAATAAAAATACTTGTATAAGCAACATTATCAATATTGAATATAACCATATATTGTAATGATAAATATCACTTTTTACTATTGTTCAAATAGCAATCCAAAAGATTTATCATTAAGCAGTCTACATTTTTTAAACTTATACAATTTTCCAGGAAATATTTCAAAGAAGGTGGGTGCCTGGATAATATATTTTTATAAAATTAGAAAATTTAATGTACTTACACCAAAAATAAAAATAAATGATTTATAGTGTTAATTAATGTAATATAGGTTAATATATTTTTTTATTTTTTTTATATATTTAATATGTTTTCCAAAAATCTATATAATACTTAAGTGATGATTATAATTATCCACTCAATACTGAATGAAGGGCAACTATTTTAAAATAAAAGGCTTTTCTGAAATAAATCCTAATTGCATCAGAGCTAATGTAAAATGTAATTCATCCTTTTTATTTGAATTCATATTGTTAAATACAGTTATATAATAATACATTTTGCCAATGCAATATTAGTTATTAAAATGATAACATATAAAATAATGAGATCCTTCAAAGCATTTTTATGTGAATGTATTTTGTGGCACAGATAAATTTAGTTTCTAATAGTTTTAAATAATAATTTAACATTGAACAAATGAATAATATTATATGCAATTTAATAATTCTTAAAACTCAAAAGTACTTGCATTTGGATATATTTGGATCAATAAATATATAATTAAAATGAATACATTTCAAAATTTAACCTGTTACCACTTTTCTAGTTGTAAATTAATTTACATTGATTGAAATTAAAAATAATCATTATAGCTGAACACAGATTTTTAAGTTAAATACTTTCCAATCAAAAATTAAATTTCAACATTTCACTTTAAAAATTATAAAAATCTTTAACAAGTAAAAATCTATAAAAAAATTATGAACAAGTTTGGCATGAATTAATTAAAAAACAAAAGTCGATTTAAAACTTAATTAATCTGTAATTAATCTGTATAACGCCTACCAAATTTCTTTTTTTCCTCAAAATTAAATTTCCAATAAGTATTGAAGTATATTTAATTGTATAAAAGGAAATTCTGAATCATATTTTATAGCAAAAATTGAGAAATACAGTGAACTTTAAGAGTATTGTACTAGATCATTTTGGTTTTTAAATAATCAATAAAATAATTAACCGGTGTTACATATTGTTATTTGTTGAGTGAACAACTTTTTAAGTGCTGTAATTCCCAGGGTATTCTTGAAGTTACGATTGTCTTACTAAAATTATTGTAGAGTTGTGTTAGGATTAAAAGATATTTCACATTAACTACAGGATAATTGCAATTACAAAAAATGGTAAAGAAATATCAAGCTAAATAATATAAAGACCTTGAAAATTATCATGTTTAAACAATTTCAAATTCTACAAATGATGAGGAATTTTTTGTTGTATGTTTAATTCACAATGGTACATCAAAAACAAATCTCAAGTTATAAATAAATATTTAAAAATAGATAACAAATTACAAATATTATTAATTAATATGTATAAATATACCATATTTGGATAATTTTTAATAAAAATGAATCATGATCAATTTGATCTATTTAACAATTAATTGTGTGCCATTCCCTCTATAGTTCAATTATATAAGATTATGAGTAAATAATACTTTAAAGACAATAAATAATCTGTCTAATAACTGGGCTATTTTTTTTTTTAGTATAATACATCGGTTAAGCATTTTTTTTTCTATCTACGAGAAATAATTTTCAATATTCTACTTTTTTTATAAACTGTGTTTATATAATAAAATGTTACCACGTTTAATGAGTTAATGATTATTTTTATTTAATTATGTTAAAGCAATTTGAGAGCTAAATCCTTAGCTTACCATTCATAAAAAACTGTATTTAAAAAATAAATAATTTCATAATATTATTTAAACTTTAGGGTTGTAATAATAATAAAAAAAAAAATTATTAATTTTATTAAAGATTCATACTCTCTGGAATATAATTTTTAATACATTATTTTTAAATTGTAATTAATTAACCTAGGTAAAATTATGTTTATAGAACATAATTTAATTCAATACATTTTCAAAAAAATACATAATATTACTTCAGTCTAACAAAAATAACCCCCAACATAGTAAAGTAGTATTCAACTATTCAAGCATATACAAATTGTTTGTTCAATTGTATTCAAATTGAGTAAAAAGCATAAGGATACTAGATTAATTTAAAAGTACTCGCCCAACTCATTTTTAGTGGAAAAATAAAAAAATGACTAGAAATAAAGTATTTAAGGGTATCAGACTAGAATATATATAACTATTAGCTAGTAATATTGAGCAATGTGATTAACCAAAATAAACAAGGGAATAAACCTTAAAAAAAAATCAAGCACCTTTAATTTATATTAAATATTGTTTTTTTTTTGTACAACATATAACCATTATTTTATGCATAGATTATAAATCTTACTCTTCAAAATACACAAATAGTGTATTTTGAGGGATTTCTGGAATTTATTCTATAGAACATTTACTAATTAATAAAGCTCCAAAACATTATTTACTTGAATAATTAGTGTTTTGTTGCACTTAGTTGTAACGACTATGGAATCTTAATATGATTTAAAATTGAATTATAATGTATTAAGGAAATTTAAATTGTAACTATTTAAAATTACAAACCCTATTTCAATGTGTAGTACATAGATTCAGAAAGTTTTGTATAGGTTGTATGGATATAATATCATAAATGTGGAAGTTAAATTATGACAATTTTTAGGGTAACCTATAAGATTTGAATACAAAATCGTCAATGTTAATGAAAATAACTTAAAATATAAAAAAATTACTATCAATAATTTTATACAAAATACCATTAGGGGAAAAATTACTTTAGAAAAACACAAACATTATTTCGGTGTTAATATTTAAAGTTTAAATTTGAAATATTAACATAATTTTTATTTAGCCCATATCTAACAATAGATACTATCTATATTAACAATTTTTAACAAATTATTATAATAAAAACTTTAGTTTGAGTTGTAAAGACATTTGAATAATTATGTGTAAAAATACTAAGAGTTGATCAGATTTTTAAGAAATTATACTTCCAAGGAAAAAATCCTTTGTTTATAAAAATTATAAGTAATAGATGCTTAAATTAAGTACAAATTGCTATTATATTTTTAACCCTAGTATTCTATGACTGGATTTCTTATTTTCTAAATATTACCTTAATTAAATTCAAAACCTAAGCCATGCTTAATAAATTATTTCGTCATTCAGTCTATAGTCATCTGAATATAAATTGATAAATGTTCCACTAGAAATCATAATATGTCAAGGTGTAAGGCAACATCTATAAGTTATATAATCAGAATATACAAAATTACCAACTACTAAGAGTTAAGGATTCAACACTGAATATTTTAAAATATAACTGCTCCAGAGATCCCTTTTCTGCTCTAAAAGCAAAAATTGACTAAAACATACATAAGTTGTTGAAATTATGTCTGCTATATATGTAAAGTTATCAATGTTTACGTAAATTATCAATACTAGATGTGCGAGATGTTGATGTACTGCCATCTCCAGTGGAGTAAACTCCGTTTATTGTGCTGCGATAGCTAGATGCAACAGTTGCTGTCCGTCGCATTGATGTTGTATCATTACCTTCTGATGATGATGGAGTTTCCAGATTAGATGGCGATGACTTTCTTAGCCTACCAATTACTTTATCCAATTTTTGTATGAACAAATCAATATCAGACTTTTTAACACCTATTGAAGCTCCAGCTGTAATGTATGGACAAGGGTAATTGGATTTGTGTGCTCCCCAACCTGAAAATTTAAACAACAATTTCTATTTTATTATATTTTCTTATAACTAACTAGTAAATTATCAATATTAAAATATGAACAAACCATCAAATTTATAACCACAAACATCTTTGACTTCAATTGATGATATAACTCTGCAGCCTGTTACATGGCGCATATACATCATGGAGCTTAGCTGACTTAATTTTTTAGTATCAGTTTCAGTCGCATTTGGAACACTTAATGATGTCAAGGTCATAGCTAAAATAATGATTTTATTAAATAATTAGAATCAACAGGAAAAATATCATCTTACCTATGGATATAGGGTTATTCTGTATATCCAATAAACGTTCACCATACTTTGCAGCAATTTTTCCTAGTTCTTTTCTTAAATGTTGGTGTACTTCCTTACGTTGTGTTATTAACTCTTTATAACCATTAGTACCCAATGATAGTAATGTTATGAAAATATCCATAACAGGACTACAAGATGCTCTTCCTAAATTTTTAAGTAAAATTATAATGAATAATTAAATAAATAAAATACTAATATGTTTAAAATCACCTGGATAATTTCTAGTAATTTTATCTAAAATAGTTTTGTCAAATCCAGCAATTATAGCACCTCCTACAGGAACTAAAAAGTTTTTATCAGTGCTTTGAACAAAAACATCAATCCTCCCTTTTCTAAAAATAAATAAAAACAATTATAAAGTTTGAAAAATTTAGAATGATATACACATACCTAGAAGCATCTTGAATTGAGTGCATCAGTCTGGTAGATTGTAAACCATATGCATTATTAACTAAATGTGGAACATTAAATTTCTGACAAAGACAAGCAACTTTTTCAAGTGAATCTGAGACTCTTGGGGCAAAACAACTAGTTGTGCTTAACACACACACTATATTATCAGATCCAAGAGTTGACAACTGTGCTTCAATTCCTTTCACATCAGTATGTAACTCATCACCACATTGAATAAGATCAATGATAATTGGTTGTAGACCTATTTAAATAAAATATGTTAAAGTTAAATGTTCGTAATAATAAGTAAAATTATTATTATTAAACATTTTTAATAATATAAATAAAAGGTTCTATTATTCTAGAGTAAATTTACTTACCAGCTGTAATTATACATTTGAAACATGATTTTTGGTCTATTCTTGACCACAACACAAACTTGGCCCCAGGTCTATCTTGTTTCAATGTTAACATACATAACATCAAACTCATTCCAGTAGCCATTGGAACCATAAAACAACCAGTTGCACTAGCTACACCTGAATTATAAAAACATAGATGCATAAAATACATTATATTGCTTTAACATCTCATTAATGTTTTAGTTTTAATTTCTGTTATTATAAAAAAATAATTTTAATCATACCCATAAAACGAATTGACTCTAAGAGCATAGCATTGACTAATTTAATCATTAAACTGGATCCTGTGGCATTAGGTTGAACCTCAGCAATATTTTCAGATCTGCCAATACCATGAGTCATAAGATAGTGTCGTTTAGCAACTAAGTTACAAGCTATACGTCCTTCTCGTTCTCCAACACCAGCATGTTCTTTAAAGTTATTACTGTCCATAAGAGCTAAATTTGATAAAAACATTTCAATTGTAGCATCATCCCAACCATTATCTGGCCATTTTCTCTGTAATATAAAACCCAGATGTTAAATTGTCTTTTAGTTTAAGCATAGTAAGAAAAAAGTTGTAGACTATACATTAGTTACATATATTTGTATATTTAATAAGTTTCTATAGATTTATGATAACTTTCTAAAATTATAGTATGCTATATGCATAAATTACACATTATACAATATAGAATTAGAGCACATTTTTCATGGTCAGTTTTAATGGTTTATACATTAAAAATTAATAAGTTAATAATACAGTATATTTCAAGTACTATGAATAAAGTTTGAGTTTATTTCATAATTATTAAAGAACTATAATTTGTATGTATAAAAATAAAAATATTAATATTTTGGATCTATATGTTTGTTGGAATTAAAGTTATGTGTTGGTTAATATCATAATACGTTTGTACCTAAATCATTTTCAATTTTAATAAAAATCATTAGGTAAATGGTACTTTCTATAACATTTATAATGATAATTTTTCTAATAAAATATTATAATTTTAGGACAAGTAAGCATTTAGCATAACCAACGACTCGCCTAATTCAATAATGATTTATCAATAATTATTTGGGTAATAAAGTAAATTCCATGCTAATAACTTGATCTAAATTAAAACACAAGATGTACACCTTTGCAATTTCTAAATAGTAGTATACAAGTTTACCTATTACCTTGTCTCTCCTTTCAATAAAAATTTATATCTGAAATTGACTTAACTAGTTTATTCTTAGTTAGTAAACTAAAGTATGCAACTGATTAATTTCTACATTGCTGCTAAATTCCATACCACGGAAGTATAATATGGAAATAACCTATTATAATTAAAGTTCATTTATAGCTATTAAATTTCTAGAAAAAACATACTTGTTCCATGAGTGTCTTGGCCAAGTTCTCTCTAGTCCTCAAAGCGCTAGTAGCTTGTTGGACATATGAGGAAGGTATTAAATTTTCGGCCAATGTAAAATTTTGACTATTCATTTTGCTTTGATACTTTGTGAAATTCTCACATACTAAGGTATCTGTAATAATTGTAATATTCATACATGCTGAGTCGTTATAATAGTAATATTAGTAGTACACTAGTGATGAGGTTTTAGGTAATACTTTTGGGAGTATGGTGGGGAAAAAAAATGTTTTGGAAACATTATGTACGTACCAGAAACGAAAGGCGAAGACCAGGCAACGCGTTGTTCAACAACAAACGTTTAATCCCGACGACGACGTCGTTGTTTTCCTGTCGACGAGTTGACCGCACGCAGTGAGACAAACACCAGCTCGCACCACGGCAACATCCAAACGGCCATGGTTTTAAAAAGTAGCCCAAGAAACACGAGACGACGACGGACAACCGACCGACAGCGCAACACACGACTGGTGCGAAGACTGGGGAGCCGGTGCTGTGGTGTACTGGTGTTGTTTATCGTCACCGCGAACGAACGTTCCGCACGAGAATTTATTGTATTATTATTATTATCATCGTCATCGGAGAGACATAAACACAAATCGATGATATCACCGAACAAGATAAACTCCCGTTTCCCGCGGTCGACGAAACGCGGTGTAGGATATTTCCAAGGACGTCGGCGACGCGCCCGCTTTCCACACGGCCGGGACGTTGTAAATCATGTTATCACGGCGACGACCACGGAAAGCCCCGAAAGTCCCGCCGCCCGAGACCGTCTGAACGTATTGCACAACACGACGTCTCGTCCTCCGGCCGCCATCCACCGACACCGAGTCGAAAACAAAATAGTTTATCTAATTATTTCGATCAATCGTATTGTTGCACTATCACCGACTGTAATTTCGTACTAGTTTTGCTATATATAAAAAAAATATATTTACGGATAAGAATATTAGAACAGCAATACCTATTGAAAATATTTTTTGTTTCTGGAACCACAACCACGTTCGATTGTTGATCGTTCTCGATAATCTTCCGTTTCCCTTCGTCCCTTGTCCACCGTGTTGTCCTATCCGGTCATCGACGTTATCTGTGGTGTTAACTCGATTTTATATTTCTATATTCGCGGCCAAAACCGCATGCGTTAAAAATCCCTTAAACACACCAATTGACGATTTGCAAATAGTTCAATAGTAGCTTGTACAGATATGACTGCGATCATAAATTTCCCGTTTCGAGCGTGCAGGTCCGTTTTGGGCACTGTTCTGGCAACGGAAAATAGGTAAGTCGAATAATAATTTTAAAACAAATTCAAATACCTCGCAACGCTACAGAATATTATCTCAACGTTTTGATCCACTCTCGGTGGCTTATAAAAACGACCAACTTTAATTGCCATAGAGATGAAATTCAGCTGCTCTTTTGAATGGTTTGAAACAGCGGTTCACTACGCTACAAGTTTTTCACATATTTGTTGCTGTTCTTCTATGTAATGGAACATTTTTACCCTACTGTTTGGATTATATAAAATCTGTGTTATTAAAACATTTAATGATAAGAAATTAGTTCTATCCAGTATAGAATATTTTACATGGAAGTCTATGACTAACCCGTGCTTCTACCTTAACAGTTTTTATCAATTATTTTAATTCTTATTTATTTGTATTTTGAAACCATAAGTATAAAAGTATCAGGATTTAGATCATTTTTAGCTGTAATTATATGTTTGCTTAGGTTAAATGCTGCCTTGAGTTACAACATTCTTCGCCATAAAATGTCGGATGCAGCTAACAATGCTGAAGAACCAATAAAGGATAGTAAAGAAAAGATTGATATTGAAGCCCTTGTAAAGCAAAATGAAGATTTACAAGAAGAAAATAAAAATTTAATTGTAAACATTCAATTACTTATTATCATTATAATTTAAAAATAATTATTTATTTTACTTTATTTGAATTAGGAAAAAGTTAGAAGGTATCTAGCTGAAACAGAAAATATTCGTAAACGTACTATTAAAGAAACTTCTGATGCTAAAATTTATGCAATCCAAGGATTCTGTAAAGATTTGCTTGATGTAAGATTATAAAATAAGGTTGTAAAATATTATGATTCTAAATTAATTACAATTTCCTTAGGTTGCTGACAGTTTAGGCAAAGCTACAGAATGTGTACCTAAAGAAGAAGTATGCGATAGTAATCCACATTTGAAACATTTGTATGAAGGCTTGGTGACTACTGAATCACAATTACAAACCGTTAGTATTAACTTTATATTATTTTATTTTACTTCTCAACTTCTTTTACTTTTGTATTAAAATATTTGTAAATTGAATTTTGGCATTCACTATTTAGTAATTTAAGGGTGGCAATTTTTGCCAAAAACCAAATTTAGATATGTTTTAACACTTTTTTACTCATGTTATAAAATTATTTCTTAATTAAGATGTAAAATATTTTAATTTGTAAAAAAAATGGCTTAAATTAATGATTAATATTATAATCAAAAATTATTCATAAAGTATTAATACTAAACTACTAACATGAAATATATTTGTTTTCATTTTTTATTATAGATTTTTCAGAGACATGGTTTAATGGCTATAAACCCTTTAAATGAAAAATTTGATCCCAATTCTCATAAAGCTTTATTTGAACAGGTATTTTAGTATGAATATATTTCAAAAATAATGTACTTACGCACAAATATTAATTTTTTTTTTTTTCAGGTAGTGGAAGGTAAAAAAGGAGGTATTGTTGTTGTAGTATCACAAATTGGATATAAATTACATGATCGCATTGTAAGAGCAGCTGCTGTTGGAATCAGCAAAGATCCAAATTAATAAAAATCAGTTCATGTAGCTGCCATGGAGTTGACGAGGATCCAAATGAATGAAAAACTCAATATTTAAGTAGATAACACAATGATGTATAAATAAATACTTATTTTTCAAAAAATTAGTACTTGTAATGATTTTTTGATATTTTCGTGTTTATATACATATTCATGCATACAATCAGAAAATTGTAAAATCATAGATGTTATTAGTCTATGGGTTTATTATGTTGGTAATGCATTTAGTAGTAAAGAAAATCTTGATATTTCCTATATTATATATTTTAATAAAGTAATTATGTACGTTAAATGTGTAAGAAAAAAATGTATCCCTTACTTTGAGATTGGCTGAATTTGGAATGTTAGTATTATTGGTAAATAATAATAGAACTCATATTATGTTAAAAAAATATGAAAAAAATTTTTTTTGGCTAAACTCTAATTTAAGGGGGAAGGGAATGAGATTTTAATAAATTTACAAGGGAGACGAAGAATGAAAAAGGTTGGGAACCACTGGTCTAATTATATAAGTACCTGGTTTTTCTTATACCAATTGTCAATCAACTTGATCAATATAATTTTATTTTTTGTCAATCTTAAATTTTTGAAAAAATAAAATAATGTACCAACATTTTTTTAGTCATAAAATTGATGTTCTCATTTATGGAAATTAGATTTCCAGTATTGATTGATTCCATCACCAACAACCTCAACATCATACTATAAGCATAGCTTGGTGATTAGCGCATCACATTTGAACTAAAATAAATTAACACTGATTTGACATAATTTTAATCAAAAATCAACTAAAATGTTAAAGGCTTTAAAATCCATTTTAATGTTCCATATAAATCGGTAATAAAAACCATACAATTTATTACAGTTAGACATAAAACACACAATAAATATTCATAGTATTTATTTCAATACTTAATTTGTGGCATTTTGTTTTCGTTAAAAAATACATTAAAAATTATACATTCATACATAGATATAAATTTATAGTATATATACTATAATTTAAAAAATAAACTTGCAAGAGAAACATTTTGAAATGACAATCGTTAAATTTTACATCAAGAATATTCTATGTTAGGTTAAGTTGTCAATACTAAAACATTAATAACTCTAAAACTATTTTGATCCATTGAGGCGTGTTATAATAACAATTTAACTTTTCTAAACATCGAGCATAATAACTATTTTACTTAATAGTTTGTGCGTGTCTAATGTTTATGAATAACAACTATAATTTAATTTACTTCACTCGCATAAGATAAAATTAGCTTATGTTAAAACGTGAAAGAGAACAATAAGAAACCCATTTTAAATACAATATTACAATAGGTAATACACATTAATAAAACAAACATACTTAAAATAATTAATGTTAATACATATATATTATATAATCATATTTATCATTCAAACATAAATAATATTGTAGGTATACAATATGTTTTCAAAAAACAAGATCGATTAACACTAAGGATATTGGCCATTTAACAATATTACATTAAAAATGATGAAATATCTTATAGAAAATGAGGTTTTATTTTAAACAGATTTCCGTAATCATGTTTAATTTGCATATAGCTTAATATTATTAATTACTCACCAATTTTAACATCTAAAAGAAAATAAGTAAATAGTAAAGTAGTAAGTACATCCTTAGACATTTATAGGCATACAACAATCAAACAACAAAACAACTTGCAAAAGTATATCTATTAAGTACAAAACCAAAACAGTTACCTCATCAATATAGATGGAATAAGATTTTGACATTATTATAATTAAATAATATAATATTAAACAGTTAATAATAATAATAATAATAATAATAATAATAATAATAACAGCGAAACGAAGCGGTTTGTTAACTAAGCACCATAGAACTTGATGATCACAAAAATTGTTTAAAAATGTACAAAAATAATAACTAATCAAAAAAGATAATAAAAATAATAAATGCGTACTCTAAATAAAAAATAATAAATCAATGATGATAATAATAATGATATAACTATAAACAATTCAAATTGAATTAGACAAATGGTTTTCTCATGTAAATTGAGTAAGATAATGTGTGTCAACAATTTAAAGTAATACTAATTAAGTAAAAATAATTACGAATTTAACTATTAAAAGCTGTTTAATAATTATGATATTGAATAGTCTACCTAATCTAAACTATAATATAGCATATCTAATATACACTTAAAAAAATGCTTCATCCACATGCGATATGTCATTTAAGTTCGAAGAAAAATCCATTTCTAAGGAATCATTTCCAAATGTCATCAAACTAAATAAGCAAAACAATATTAAGCCAATCGAACAAATAAAACATTAAATAAATTTAAAAACTTTAAAATTAGTACACAGAATAGATATAATGCATTCATAAAAGTTTTTCAGTTATGTTTGAGATTTAAAAATTATCAAAACTTGATTTTTAATATATACATATTTTTTTGAGGCCGGTGATTGTGGTCATTAGCTCTCCGTGAGAATTTTTGGTTTATAGGTTTTATTAGATTAGAGAAACTGTAGGTGGTTAAACACTAGGGCAAGCATGAACAATGTCACCATTGCAGTCACCCATTCGACTGCTAGCAATGCCGGGTGGTAATTAACTGCAGCACTGAGGGTGACTGCGGTAGAATGCTCCGCCACACCATGCCATTTTTAATATATTATAATATCAATGTTTTGATAAATATGAAAACTATACATACACCCTTAAAGTCTAACTATTTTGGGGGAAGTCATTATGATTCAAAACCAATGCTGTGCTTTGAAATATCCCTTAAATAATATCCTTAGTTTTTATAGTTTCACAAAAATCAATCACACGAGTACTAATTAAATTTAAAAATACAGTTCTTAATATATAAATGCAACTTATATAATCTACAAAGACTAGAAATATACTAAAGGAATTAATTAGGTTTTTAATCATTTCAATCTACTCTAATATAAGAATTGATGTAAATAAGGTTACAGGATAGATGTAATAATAGCAGTAGTAATAATGATGGAAAAAAATTAACATCCAAATTGACTTGGATACTGGATTCCAGAATCATAGTACAGGCATTTCTAAATCCCGTCACAGGATGGCAGTTGAAAAAAACGACCCTGGACGGTATTTTTCACATGTACTGTTGAGTTAAAAGCAAAATTAAAAATTATTTTTTTTTTTTTATTAAATATAAATACATTTTATACTACAGATAAATTTATAATATTTGGAACCTTTGTTAAATTATTTTTAATAACCAATGTAATATAACTGATAATACATTTTTATCGTAGCCAATTCTCTATTTAATTTAAATATGATTATAATAATAATTGTTTGTTTTAAACTATTAATTAATAATTTTAATTTGAGTCAAAGAACATTTAATAATTTGTAATTAATTTCAACTCTTACGAGGATACTAGAAACAACTTTGATAAGATTAAAACCAAAAATCAACCTAGTGTGCAAATTTATACACATAGAATATAGGAATCAAATAAACAGATTTTACAAAATTTCTATAAACTTTAAATTTTTAATTTTAATTATTTAAACATGGAAAACTATGAAAAGAAATATTTTAGAAATACTTAACTGATATGTAACCAATTGAATAAAATATTTTGGTATTATCTAGGTGTTATTAAATAATAATTATTCATAAAACCAAGAGAAAAATATTTTACAGATAGAAGTTAAACATATTTTTAACATCAATTGTTTGAAAAATTATGGTTCATTTATTATATAAACAATAAATATAAACTTCTGACATATTAATTTCTAATATGTTAAACTTCTCAAACATTTAATTATAGAATCCCAAAAAGTTAAATAGTTAATGGTTGAGAAAATCAAAGAAACTTATCTTACCAATGCATCAATACAGATAATCTGTTCATTTTTGGTCGGAAATAATTCAGAGTTTCAAGAGATCTTCAATTATTATTAATGACTAATGGATTAACTAAATGAATAAATTAAAAATATATTCTGAAATTAAAACCAAAATATTAAGGTAATTTATTAAAAAAATGTACAGAATAAACATCATTAAAGTTGTATACTATGTATATTTTTACTTTTTTGGAAATAATTTATTCATTATAGACTGAATAGATAAATTAAAATTTTAAGTAACTTGAACAAATCAAGCTTGTATAAAAATTTAATAATATTAATACCTAATAGGACTCTTAGCTATCAATATTCTCTTATTTATTAATAAATATTTAATAGTTACAGAAATGTAATTGAGTTAAATTAAACATATTTAAGAATTGCTATTTTTAAATTTTCAATATTTATAAAGAAAAAGTAATGAAATGTTGAACCATTTTATTCAAATTTAAAGGCTCCATATATTTAAATATTATTTTTAAAAAAAGGTATAAACATGCATTATATATACTAAAAAAATAATTAAAAAAAATGTCTTAAGACTTAAATTTAAATGTGAAAGAACTGATAGAACCGTGCTGCATTAATAAAAATTGGCAAGAAATAAGTAGCATACATAGTCCTTAAAACTTACTTAAAATATGCTTTAATTATTATAGTGGCATAATTAGGGTTAGGTTAGTTAAAGTTTTCAAATAATATTATCAAAAATTAATATAACTAACTATAATAATTATTGTTAATTATAATCACTATGGACTAAAGAGGGACAACGATCATTGATTCAGGTAAATCAAGTATGAAAGCAGAAATTGTACATGGCTTTTTTTGATACTTTTTATAAAATTTCATACTGCTTAGACAAAAAATATAGATCAAAGGTCATCAACTACTTTCAACTAATCCGCAACAATTCAAAGCTTCAAGTTAATGGCGATCAACAACTACTAATTTATATTATTAAAATTGTATTATAATAAAAATAACATCAGGTGTGTAACTTAATAATATAAACCTATATTCCTCAAAATGTCGATCTGTCAGTCACGGGTTGATGACACTTGATCTAGATCAATTAAATACCATGTCTGTGAGGTCAATTTTCTAACAATGCTTCCAATAATTATTTCCAAAACATTTAGCACTTGTGATATATATAATTCATCAACTATATAATTTATTTTTATCTGTTTTTTAAATTGTAATAAATTATTAACAAGTAGTAACAAGTAGGTTACACCTGTTTATTTATTTATTATTTTATTTTAGCAAATTGTATTTTATAAATAAAAAATGTAAAAAAAGTCAAGAACCCAATATACATATACATGCACAGTATGAACAGGACTGTAAATTATATATTTAAACATCTATAATAAGACAAAAAAGTTTGGAATGCCAAAAATTGAAACAAAATTACGCCACTGTATTACTAATTCAATTTATAATCAGGGTTGATCTAAGAAATTTACTTTAGATATTAATTGAAAATAACGAAATAACTTCAATAATCTGATTAAAAATTTACTCTTTTAAACTTCCATAACTAAACTGTTCTATGTACACCACTTTCAAAGCATTTTAAAAATATTAGAAGTGAGCGAGCGGTCAAATTTTTTATTAAAACTGCTAAAAAAAAAAAAAAAAATGATTAAAAATTAATGAAAACTACAGTACTACTAAAGTTCTACTTAAATAAAAATAAGCCAATTGTATATCCTATTTTAGATTCATGAAAACCTGGTTGATAATGAATGATTATTAATATTTATAAATGGTGTAGTATAATTTTATGGAATTATGTAATTTATGTATTATAGAATAATGAATATAAAATGTTATGCTAATAAAGAATACACTTTTATAGTTTGATAAGTCAAAAAAAAAAAAAAAAAAACAATTTCTTTAACTTAACTATTTAAATTAAATGTATCCAAATTTAACATACTTAACATTTATCGAAATATTAGTGTGATTAAAATGATATTAATACATATATCTTATTAATGAAAATAAGATACACATACACAAAACATACACAGGATACCACTGCAACCCAAGTTACCAACCTATGTTACCAAATCAAATTTTCTGTGAAAACATGAGTGTTAACTAAAAATAAATAAATACAGATATACAATATTAACATCCTGTAAATTGTATAATGTATTAGAATTAACTTATGAATAAAAATACAACTATACTTATATGCTACCTTTAAGCCTACTCACCCACTTCTAATTTATTTTATATTTTTTAAACTCAAACAAAACTATATCCAAGCTAAAAACTGTGCATGAAATGGTTAAATATTTCTTACTTATTCGGTTCGCTATGCACTGATGATGTTTCTCTATTGCTACAATTTCCTGGACTGTTGACATGATACATATGATTCTGAGGGGTATTTGGATAGCTATTCATTCCTTGACAATTGGTACCAGGTCCACCCCATCCAGGAACATGAGTAACTAATAATGGCTTTAAATATCCATTGCTTGTAACAGGAGTGCTTATATCTGAATTATAAAATATAAATAAAAATAAATATTAAACCAGTCCAATAATTTCTGCGATTTATATTACAAGGGAACATAATTAATTATAAAACATAATGCTTAATTTTTCATAAAAATAAATAAAAAAATGTTATTATAATGATGAAAATATTACTTGGAGGTTGTGTGTAGTATTTTCCAAATGCTTGATTTTTATCAATATCAGGGTACAATTTTGTGAGATAAGGCAAATCCAATAGCCTGTCAGCCAAGTTCCGAATAGATAAATCTTTAGCTGAGAATGGATGTAAGCTGTAAGCATCAGAATCGTTAGCTGAAAAAATAACAATGATTAGAAAATAAAATTAATAATTAGATTAAATTATTAGAATAAATGAATTCACAAGTAAAACTTACATCCAGCCCAAGCAACAGTTAGCCCACCTAGTTCTGAATCTGAAAATCTTAATAAAAATGTACCAGTTGCATATCTTGTCAACATTTCTTCTGCATCAGACTTTCTTATGAATCCCATGATTGCTCTATAGATTTACAAGAATAAAAGCTTTTAAGATACAGGTGGTGATAAAACTAGGATTTTTTTACTTTGTTATCAACTTTAAAGTCTTTAAATCTTTAAATTACGGTAATATGTCTTATAAGTATTAAATAATTTACTTTTGTTTACAATATTGGAAATTATAATAATTTTTATTTTATAATTATATTGTAAAGAAAAATGATCATTCTATGGTACCAAATATGTCCACTATGTGATACAAGGAAATATTAAATACAACTTTTGGTTCAAAATTATAATCTTAATGTTTACAGAAAATATAAAAATTGTATTACTAATAGTTTATTTCTTAGGGACTAAACAGAACTATACTTTTAGAGTAATTAGTAATCAGTGACAGTATAAAAAATATATTATATAATATTTTTCATAACTTACCCATCAGTCCAAGGTCCTTTTAGATGTTCTCTAGTTATTTTCATCACAGCATAAAACCATTCCCAAAATGTAAAACTTCTCTGAGGCAAAGGTTCTTTACAGAACTGTGACCAAGACAAAACCATATGATTGAAATCCATATTTTGCATTCTAAACATAAATAAAATATAAATTTACTGAAATTTATAGTTTGGCTTTATTAAATGATATAACTAACCTAAAAGCTTTTTCGGCTAAAAATGTTAAGCTTTCTTCTGAGAGACCACGTCCTGTAGCAGCTAAAAATTTCATGTTTAAAGCTTCGGCCACATTTCTCCATGGGACTTTGTCTGGAACATTAAATGGAACTCGGCCAGCTTCAGCAAAGGCATTATCCCAAGTTACAGTAGCCCAAGCATGAGGATCTTGATTTCCATGAACTATAACCACCACTGGCAATGATAAGTTCCATACCTATAATGATGTTTATTATTATTATATAATGTTGGGGTGACTGACCTTAGTTCAAAACCTCATAGTCGTGCATATAACCAGTACAATTACGCAAAAGTCTAAAATTCCAATTTGATCTCTAGTTATAACATTTGAGAAATTGAGCTTGACTCTGATTTTACATTAGTATAGTATTCAAAAACAATGTTAATAAGAAATAAAGTTCTACAATATCTCTTTTCTAATTTAAATTATTTTACATTCAACTTTTCAATAACTTCATATAATGATTTATTTTATTCAAAATATCATACCTCAAATTGAAGTTCGTTGCCAATGAAAAACTTGGAAGAAAATAAAATTGAGAATTTTTCATCCATTACAGATTCTGTTCCTTTTTTTTCTGTACGTTTGATTTTTTTTAACTGCATACTTCTATTATTCATAAGTATTAATACATTATTATATATAATTTATAATAATTATAACAAGTTAGAATTTACCTGAAATTAGTTGACAGATGTCTTTGTACTGGTTGATATTCCATTTTACCAGTGCAATTTAATATTTCTCCACACGACTCACCATCAGGTTTATTTCTTCCAATAATTTGGTTAGCTTGGGTTTCACTAACAATTGATACTTTCACCTATATAAGAAAAAAAAGTTTATTCTCATATCTAAAGAGGCTAAATTACATAATTTGACACTGCAAATATGTATTTATACTGTAAATTAAGTCAACAGAATTGTTTTGTAGTTACGTACCACAGGTGAAGTCATGTGAATATTGAGTTTTCCTCCAATTAATAGGCGCACTTCAGCTACAAATCTTGTATTTGTTTTCAATACTTGAGGAGGTTGAGTTATGATAACAAAAGTACTATGTAATCAAAATATCAAAAATTTAATTTAATAATTTTAATAATTTAAAATAACAGCAAAAACATTTATTTCATTTTTATTTTTTACCTTGCCACTAATGATGAAAGATACTGAGTAGTCATATCAAGAAGTGTATTAATAATTTCACATGACTGAGGCAGTTCAAAATAACGACCCAAATTCACTCTAAAACGATCAGCTTCTTTTATTTGCGAACGAGTTATCCATATTAAATCACATAATTTTTCACACCTAATATATTAAAAATATACTAGAACAAGTTAACTCATCAGTTTATTAATTAATTTGTAAAATTACCAAGTTTGTATGACATCTATATCCTTCATATATTTATATCCGTTACCAGCTAACTGTTGTTCACGTTTCCATTGAATTAATGCTTTATCAATAATATGAGCTTGTACAGGACTGAGCAAATTTAATGAATCATTAAGTTTATTGATATAAACACAAAGTGCATTATTAAGACTTAAAGATTGAGTCTTTAATTGCCCTTCATATAATTCTTTTTCTTGCTTTAATTTACGCTCAATTTCAGGACCTTGAGGAATATTCATTCTCTGATTTCTCATTTGTTGTAAATGTTCTGGGAAAAAAAATATTAATTAATAAAACAAATAAATGACAATAATTTAAATCACAACTTACGGGTACATTTGGCAGACTCTGAATACAAAATATTAAAGGAATCAATATCTGATTGAATGGTCATGCGAATCTCATTAGTATGTGTAACATGGTTGCTAATTAATTCCATTTGTTGCATAATTTCAATATTTTCCATTTCTTGAGATGTTTTTACGTTAATTTCCATTAATGACTATATAGTAACAAATGAAATTTTTTTTTAGATTCTGAATGGAGATAAATGTATTAATTTTACAATGATATGTTTTTTTTTTTTTGTGTCAGACAAACGCCTTGGAGCAGTAAAAATGCTTTGATTTCCTTATATATTAACTCTTCTGAAAGGACAGTGAATGTAATTGATATTTAGAATGGTCAATAGTCAAAAATTTTAAATAATTTTCAAAAGCGTCAGGAAAAAACATAAACATTAAGGACAAACGGGCATTTTTCCACAAAACCACTATTAGACAAAATAATTTCTTTTATTTTGCTTCAACTGAAAAACAAAAAACTTGAAACAGTTAAGTTTTCAAAGTATTTTGACTTTTTTTTACCTATTTAACTATTTTTTTTTTTAAATATCAATAAAAAAAATTTAGCAGTCCAAAAAATCTTGAAAGTTGAAAACAAAATTAATTATAAGTTTTACTATTCATAATAAAAAAAAAATCAATATATCCTGTCACTAATCTCTTTTATAAGTGCCTAAAGTTCAAACATGTCAAAATCGTAATGATATGGTATTTATATTTAAAGTTCAAAATTTTACGAAATTGCATAAAACAACTTTTCCTCAAACAATTATAATATTTGTTATTTAAAAAGTATGCCGTAAAAACTTGAATTTTTTAACAGTTTAGATTAGCATTTTATTTAAATAATTTTCTTTTCAAAATATTTTACTAAATTTTAAGCTATTTATAGACATTTGAAATAACCAATTGTTTTTTTTATTTATTTTTATAATTAATAATAATATATTTTGTTGGGAAAAAATACTTGGAAATTGAATAGAAGATTTTACAGAAAATGTTCTTACTGTCATTCAAAAATTAATGAAATACGTAGACACAATTATTTTTTAAAAGCGATTAAAGAGCAAATACCTATTAACATAATATTATAACTTAAATATAACATATTACATATATTATACAACTCCATCCCTAGTGTAAAACAGAATGAGTTCTGGTCGGTTTATTTTTTTATTTAATTAAAAAATTAATAAAAAACTAAAATAAAATTTAATTTTTAACTTAATAATAGGTAGTTTATATTTTTCATGTAATACACACTTGAATAATATTAACTTTTCAATTATAATCTATTATAGTTAGCTATATACCTATTATAATAAATTACTGACTACAATTATGTACTTCTATTGCAAGTATTATACTAAAAAACTTATGAAATTCAAACACAGATCAAAAATGTTTTGTTTTCAAATTGTTATAATTCATTTTATCAATGGAAAAACTAATTAACAGAAAAGTTGTACATTCAATTATTGAAAATTGATTTAAATTGCTATGCATTATTTGTGGCTGAAACTCATAATAATAAATAAGACATAGCGATAACAATTTTTTAAACTCTAATCTACCTATAACAGGGTTCAAATTCTGTTAAAACCAGACAATGATAACATTCACTATAATATTAAAAATAATCAGTTTGAATGTTTTCTTAACATATATTAAGTTATGGTATGGCCTTACGGGGTCATAAAATCAACTTTCATTAATTAATAATCATCATACTACAATTAGTTTTATAATAAAAATAAAATAGATTTTGGTTTTTTTTTTTTAATAATTATATATTTCTTTAAGATTTTTAAAAAAAATCAAATTAAATTAATTACTGTAATGCTAAAATAATTAATTTTTATAATAATATTAAGAAGATTGTTAGTATTTACTGAGAACTATAATAATTTTTAAGAAAACTAAAAGTTGAAGAAGCAAAAAATTAATAATACTATATTAAATAAAAAATTATTTTTTCAATAAAACACGTAACTTAATTATAATACATTTATTTGAACCAATGCTTTTCCTTCTTTAAAAAATAATACATAATATTTTTAATACATACATTATTTTGTTGAACCAACAAAGATTCAGACTCCAAACACTTTTTTATGACTCTTATCAATTCTTTTGGATTTTGTGAGTACTTATCCTATAAATTTAATAAAAATACAAAACATTTAAAATTATACATAATTTTAGCTATAAAGAATTCTAACTAATTTGCATTAATAATGTACATTTCATTAGATAATTACACCCTTAAAATAGAACTGAGAAATATAAGGACCATTTTTAAACACATTATAATTATCTGAAGATATTATTTCCATAATAATATATCAATGAATAAGTAATACTTCAAAGCAAAATAACTAGTTTTAAAATAACTAGATATTCAAATTTAGATAAGCAATTCAATTTTTAAATGGATATTTACTCTTTTCAGTACAGAAAAAAATAATTCTAAACAGTTATAAGCCTAAAATACTTACTTTATATAATTTTGCTGTATCAATTAATTTCAGTTTACTGACAAATTGTTCATTAGTTACCAATGAATTAGCTTTAGATAAAATTGCATCCACAAAAGACACAAATAAACCTTTAATATAATTTTCATGCTCTAAATTATCCGGATCAATATCAGTCCTGTAAAATAATTAAAACAAATAAATTTTACAATTTAATATTTGTGAATAAATAAATAATATTTACTATAGTATTTTATATTCTATTCTATTTGCACTCCTTTGTATAAATTACCAAGGATTTATGTTGTAACATTAGAGTGACAAAACCAAAAGACAAATAGTAAATGATAATATTATTTAACTAGTAACTAGTATGTTATTCATAAAAAATCCATATTTAAATAGATTAGAATAAATTTATTACTTCTTATCTGATTAATTTATCATAGCATAATTTGATAGTTCTAGGAAATTGTAATTTCATATAACTTCATGGATAATTGGTGCAAGACACACACAGGAGTTTAGAAAAAAAAACAGTAATAAATACTTGTTGTAAACCCGTTGTTAGTCTTAATCATAAGCTATATCGTTAACACTGACTGCTATGATAACAGTTTAAAAAATAAAGGCTTATTCTGGGTATTAGTCAAATAATATAATAAAGATTGAATTAGTTAAAATTATGTGAATGCACTATTGACAATCAATAAATAATATTTAAAATGTAATAAATAAATAATTTATAGGACAGAGATATAATGATATATTTATATAGCATAAACAGCATTTTAAAATTGCTACACAAATTATTAAGTTATAACGTGTTATAAACAGGGCTGTGAATTAAATCAAGATAAAAATTCCAATGTATAGACTAATTACATAAAATATACTTATAGTTAACTAAATTCACTATTATATAAATGGCTTTATAGTAACCAGAAAATTTGTAACAAATAATATGCATAAATAAAACTAAATAATTACTTCTAGGTATATGACATATGTACATGTATGTTTACTAAAAATGTATGATATGAAATATAATGGATAAATAAATAAAAACAAGGATTTTCAAATATAATATTGATTTGAAAAATATCTTTATGCCATTTAATTTATAGAAGTTTAGTTTTTTAAGTTAAAATGTAAAAAAATTGTAACAGACTTAATGAAAAATAATTAAAATACCACAGTTGAATAGTAATGACTGCAGAATAATTAAAGTGAGATATAAATTTGTTTTAAGACATAACAGATTGAAATATAAAAATTTTTAATGCATATTTTTGCATATTTTGCCATTTTTTAGGCAAAACGCATATTTGACAAATGTTGGCAATTTAATTGTTATTTATAGCATATTTACACAGTTTTCATATTATGTTAAGTAAATTTTTTTTTTACTTTCAGTCGGCTGTCAGTATACCTAATCATTGAATGAATTAGGACAGTGCCACAAGGATATACCTAATGGTTTTTCCGTATATATTGATTATGATTGAAGATGAGATAATAACATTATTAACTAGATTTGGCAACTTGGGAAATACCTAATATTGTTCCTGTATATATACGGTGAACATACATAGTTATATAATGTTCATTATTGTAAAAATAAAATACTAATTAAAAGAAATTGCCCTAATTTTTAATTGTAATCAAATTTTTTAATTACCATTAAAAAAATATTGAGTTGCATATTTCGGTTATTTTAAGAGCAAATTTCCTATAATTTGTGTGCAATAAGTTCTAAACGCTAATAATGACTTAAATCTGAGTTGCACCTCACCAACTTTAATTTCTGAGAAATCAATAAATTTTTAGTCACATTTAATAAAAGTTGTATTAAAGGTAAATAAGTTTTAAAAATAACGTTAAACATAATTTTTTGTTTACACAATAATATTTAACAAAGTTAAAGGGCATTAATACTGGTTACATTATTGAATACACAATTATGAATAATATTTAAATTAAATGATTTTTAGTGACTTTTTATAAGATTCTTAAGAGAATATAAAATGATGATAGTATATTTTATATATTCTATTAAATTTAAATTATCTTCTTCAATCATTTTAATATTTTGGTTACAATAATAGAATGTAAAAAAGAGATAATGAATTTGATGAACCATCATGGAATATTTATTTTAAATAATTACAGTTTATTTGTTAATTAATTCTGATATAAAATAAAAATATTTATTTTTGATTTATTCTTGATTACCAAAAATAATTTTTAAAAATTTAATAAGTAGAACATTTTGTTTCCAACTGTTCAAATTATATTAATTTAGAACCTAAATATTTATTAAAAATAAAATTTTTTACTATTTTAATCATCTCTAGACTAAATAAAAAATCGCAAATCTGAACCAGTATTAGAAAATAGAGCACGGTTTAAAAGTGAAAATTTGTATTATTTTAAAATTTTAAAATTATTAACATAATTTATTAGTTTGTAGTATTGATAGGTAAAATATTTAATGTGTACAATTTTTTTATTAAAAAAACATAATTTAATAAATAAGAAATGTCATAATTAAAGATGTAATAAGATAATATTAGTACATCTCATCCACAGATTCATAGAAATTGACTGAGGATAACCATATAATTGTTAGTGATAAAAATGAATAATAATTGGTATTAGTTTAAATACTTCAAGAATAACTTTACAAATATGTTATAATCAACAAATAAGTTTGGTTTGATTAGAAATATAATAATTTTTATTATAAAATAACTCAAAACATTTAATTTTAATTTGATTGCAAATGAATATTAAAAATTTATATCCTGTTTTTAAGGTAATTAATATTACGATAAAAATATAAAAAGTAAAATTATTATTAAATTAAAAATAAGTATTGTTATAACTTATATTATATGTTGTACATTTCCAGAAAGATATTTAGTATTTTCTAGATTATACGCATAATAACAAAGATAAATAAATGTGTATAAACGCTATCACTGCTACCCAATAACCATCAATACGCAGTCAGATAATGAAATGAGTCATTGGTTTTATTTTAATTTTGTTTTTACTTTATTAATTAGGTTATTTTAACCACACATGATTTGTCAATTTATTCTCTGTTTATTCTAGAATATTTAAGCATAACATGTACTTGTAGAATAACAAGCTACCTAATACTTATGTTCTTGAGTATTTAACTTAAGTTGCTTTAAGTATACTTCTTTATAGTCTAAATCTACAGTTCCTATACTGTGCACTATGGCACCAAGAGCCTTATCGAGGGGACATCGCAGCAGCTCATGTGGAAATAAAACTAGAGTTAATGAACAAGTATTCATTAATTATGCATATTGTAAGTTCTAAATGTGGAACTCATATGGGGCACCGTGATTAAAATTGGTCTAAAAAAAGGCACCACCTTGTAAAAAGTTTGAGAACCACTGATCTAATTACTACTTACACAAAATAAATTTAATTACATATGTTATAAACAACTATTATAATTATAATAATGATTTTATAAATTATTAAGCCATAAAGGAGAAATTCCATACATTTCACCCCTTGCCACTCATACAGATACACAACATACAAAAGATAAATTTAATCTCTAGAACTTATATATGTTCTAAAAAATCAATGAAAATTGTTTTTATCTGGGTTTTTATTAAATGCATTATTTAACAAAGTACCTACCTAATTTATAATTAACAAAAAAAAATAATTAAATTGCTAATTACATTAAAACTCAACGAAACAAATAAATATATTTTCTTTAGATAATATTGTAATTTAATACAATTTTAAATTATTTAGTTGTTTGCTGTACACATTCCTATGCATTAAAACTTAAAAAATGCCAGAAAAATGCAAAAAAAAAGTTTTACCGGTAGATGTATATTTAAATATTACATGAAATAAATAATGTACTTATAAAGCATTGTCTAAGATCATCCAAAAAATTATAATTTTAATTTAAAATGCAGGCCCTATTTATCACTTATAATCAAATGCTACCTATGTCTACCTATTATAAAACTATTAATACAATGTAGTAATACTAATTAAGACATTTTAAAAGGAATCAAAAAGTTGAATACATTTGCTTTTGACAACACAAAAGGCTGTTAACTTTTTCTGAACATCAACTAGATGTTAACCATTTCAACTTTAAACATGTTCAGCTTGTAAAACAAATGAGGTTTATACCATATTAAGTGTACTTAATAACAAAAATTAAAATAAATCCTGTTTTCCTTGAAAGCAGCACAATAACCCAACATGCACTAACATACTAAATTCCAAACTTCACTAGCACCATCATTTATTCACAAAATATCTTAACCTAACACACATAAAACCATAAATTTACAATTACTTATACAATTAATTATACAACCATCAATAAGTTGATATAATGATAAAATTTTCAAGCCAATTTCAGATGTATATAGTGTATACTATTGAAACAAGTTTTGAGCGTTAATATTCATACTAATCTGCATATAATAATATTTTGTATAGTCAATATTAAATTGAAATTGAATTTTTAATCAACTATATATTTATATATATTTTTTTTTTTTATAAAATTTTTAACTTTTTTTTGTAATTTTTTCAAATTTAAAATTATTAAAGGAATAATAATAATATTATCATACCAAGCTTTTGTTTCAAACCACGGGGATAACAATTGTCGCACTTCAATAGGAAAATGGTCATTATAAAGTTGCTGAATATCTTCCCCTTGTAAGTTTTGTTGAAGTTTTTCCCAAGCCGTGATTGGAGACACTATAATTAAACATACATTTAGAATTAAAGACAGCACAAAAATAATACGGAAAAATAAATTTGATCTTGAAACATGGACGAAAGGATAATAAGATATCCCGACTCCCGAGAATCATTTACTGAACTTACTTGTACTTGGGAAGGACTTATGTACGCACTTTCTGTTTTCGATTCAAAGGTCTTTAAATGTCTATATGCATTGCTCGGAGTACGCACCACTAATGAAAGCAGAATCACCTCAAGGCTCAAATATACACGAAAAATGTGGAATTACAATGTTTACGGGTTTTTTTTTAAAGTAATTGGTACTACAGCGTACAGCTATATTAATCAACTATAATGGAATTGTAAAAAATAAAATTGCATAGGTACTGCACTACTGCAAAATCAATCAATTTCAGTATTACCAATTTGTGTTTTTAATGATTTTGTTTAATATTTCAATTTTTTGTTTAATATTCCTGCGCAACAGTTGTCAAAATTTTTTTTGTTACCAACGTCATGCGGTAAATAATGCTTTCGCTACCAACTTCATATTGATTTGTCACTTGGCCGATTGTCTCATGGTAACAGCTGGTATGCTGGGGTTTATAACCTTTTATTTTGATAAAAAACGCACGTATGTTTTGTTATTCTCGATTTTCGCTCAAAATTTTCAATTTTTACTTGCCCGTTGTGCATCTTATTATGTAATAAATTGTTATTATTATCGTTTGTCGAGTTTCTGAGAAACTAACTCCGTAACTCTTCATTGTCGGTATTTTTCGTTAAACGATTGCATATTTCACTGTATAAAAGTCTCGCCTAACGGTTAATATTATTATGTCAAGATTTATGAATGGGGTGTTGAATAAATTGCACAAAACTATCGTGAGCGCGGCCATTGGATTAACGGTGATCTCCACTGGAATATTTGTGGTTAGAACTTACGAAATTCTCTTCGTACCGGTCGAACAAAGAATTCACGCTAGACAAGAGGTCGACGAATTATTAAACAACGAGCAACTACTGAAACACGAGGAATAGGTAATTGCAGTTATGTTTGCGATTAAATATTTTTGATTAGAATTGATAAGATTAATTTGATCAAGGATTGAAAAGAACATTATTCCAACAGTTATAATTAATATTGTTAAGACATTAAATTAGGATAATTTTCATCATACTTAAATTCTGTAAAAGTAACTAGATACCACTCAGGTATTAAAATGTTTAAATAAAGTTGAGATTTTGTTATAATTTTTTTATGTAATTAAAAATCATTTAAGATACTAAATGTTACTGTGTAGGTCATGGTTTTCTCATAAGATAATTGATTAATACATTTAAACCAATTGAAAAAAATATAATCAGTAAAGATTAGGAATGTTAACTACCCCGGTAGGTTCAACAGGATTATATAACCTACACAGGGCAGCACCTTATAAAATTATATCAGCAGTGGCGTAGCCAGGATTTTTCAATGGGGAGGGGGGGTTACGGTTTAGGTCTATACAAAAGGTAGGTATACATAAAACAAATAATTTCAAATTTAATGACAAATATTTTAATTATAATACAATTTACATCAACTGTAATCTTCTTGTTTTAGTCGTTAATTTATTTAGGACATCATCAGGGTCTATTATTATATCACAATGTATATTCATCATTGCTTAACCATTCAACCTATTTTCACATGTGGTGTTTCATAATTATGTTTTCAATCTTTTTAATGTAGAAAAAGATCGTTCATTGCTAGCAGTTGTAACTGGGAGTGTTGCTAAAATCTGTAAAAGTTTAAAAGTAGAAGGAAAAATTGAAAAATTGGATTTCCATTTTTAAACTATTATTTACCTATATATCATTAGAATCTTTATTTTTGTTATATACAGATAACAAATTGTCAACATTCAAAACTGATATTTTATAGTAATTTGTATTTTCATGTTTATTGAACTCTTCAATAACTTTTTTCCAATTTGAAAAATGTTCTAAAATAAGTTTTCCTAATTTTTGTTTTCCATGACCTCCTTTATTTTGATTAAATAACACACAATCTAACATCTTCGAAGAACTTAACCAAGACCATCTTGTCAACCAACTTAGTTGAAATTTTAAATTCCGATTACTGCTTTGAGGAAAAAAGTACTATCAAGTTTCCAAATGGTCATTAGTAGTTCAGCACGTTTATTTGAATTAATCTACAATAAAAGCAATACAAGAAATGTGTATAAAAATATGCAACTATCTACTAAATAATAGAATATTAAAATAGCAATAGTATTTATGAAGCATATGGTTGATAATAATATAGTTTATATTCCTTAATAATAATTAATAAATAATACCAAGAACCCGATTTCAAAGTTTTAAATCATTCATGAAAAATATAATTTTTAAATGGAAATGTATATATATGAATAAATAAGCAAAGCTTATACTTAATAATAATTATTAATGTTGGAGACTCCATAGATAGCAAATAAACATAAAGAATTTGCAAGTATCTAGTTTGAGTATTTTCTAGAATATGATAATTAATAAATAACAATATAATATTAATACCGAGCAATGTTATATACATTGTTATGTACCATTTTTCAAATAAGAACGGACTATATGTATATGCATCATTATCAGCCGCGGAAGGACAACGCAAAATGAGTAATTTATTGTTCTATAATTGGTCACCATCAGTTATCTACTACGGTAAACTATCGACAACCGCGTGCATACAGGGAATTGAAAAATTAAAAAATTTATTAAATAAAAATCAATGGGGGGAGGGTTACAACACCTAAAATCCCCCTGGCTACACCACTGTATATCAGTCCCAATTAAACCATATTTTCCACTCCATATCAAATATCTTTACAATGAGTGGTAATTTATAAGTTAGGTAATTTGTTTTTATCCAGTAACTATAAATAAGTCAAACACTGATCTATAGTAATTAATACTCATTTCAAAATGTACATAATTTATTATAGAACAAAATATATAATTAATAAATAATGTAATTTAATAAGTATAATTAATTTGTCAGACTTTCCGTATAGTATAATGTATTCAATTAAAAAATATTGATTATAATTTACAATTTCAATATTTATTCAATTAACATTTAAGTCTTAAACTCGATTAAAAATAAAGTAATAATAAGAAGCATCAATCATTATAAAATCAAATATATAAAAATCATTTAATACATAATTAATCACTTAAAGTATTTAACATAACTGTCAATATAAAACTTTAAGTTTTATATTGAAAATTTGAAAGTATACTTGGTATACTATTTAATCAAATACCATGGTATAGTAAACATACAAAAATAAATTCTAAATTTAATATCTTCAAATTAATCTTGAGACATATCTGATTTATTATCTTCATTATCTTCATCTTGAACATTTTTTTCATCGCCAGATTTTAGATCAAGTCTCATGCGTTTAAATGGTCGGCAACTTGGTAAATTATTATTTTGGTGATGCATTCTAGAAAGAAAAATAACTGTTTACTGGAATGATTTCATCAAATTAATTTTTAACTTACAATTCTGGAGATGAAGGTGGTGGTGGTGGAGTCCATATACTTGCCATTGTTTCTTCATCATGTAATTCAGGATCTTCAATTTCCATAACTAATAATTAAAATTAAATATTATTATTTTAACTATTTTAATTTATAACCAATATTAATATAATTAAAAAAAAAAAAAAACTACAATACCTCTTCTCATTATTCCAGTTCCATCTACTTCTTCTATATTTTCATTTTCATCCATACAATTATTAGTTCTAATATATATATTAACAATATTATTTATCAGTCATTAATATTCAATAAAATTTAGTTATAAATGCTTACTCTAGAGAATCGCCTATCAAACGAAATGGTACTGCGTTTTGATGTCTCCACTCATTTCTAGGAGGTTGTTCACCAGTAAACAAATGAAATTCTTGAACATCATCTAAAACAAGTGTTTATAATTAATTAGGTACTCTTTTCATATTATTTATTTGACCACTGATTTATATTTTTCTTTAATACCTGTAACATAATTATCTAATTTCATACAGCTATAATATGATGGTGGAAGACTTTCTACATTATCTTGCATACCATTTGGCACATCTATTAGATCAATTTTCCAAATTCCTAAACAATTAACATATTTTATTTATATTTATTTTTTCATAAATAAATGCATATGAATTGTTTACTTACTTTTATAAAAATAAACTCCAAATAAAAAAATTAAAATCATATTGATAATTATAAAAATAATTCCGATTTCATCCCAAAAAGAGCTTGAACTAATTTTGGCTAAAACAAATAAAATATATATGCATTTCAATTAGGTTATCATTAAAAAAAAATTCAAAAATACCTGGAGTTGGTAATAAGATGTTATTAGAATCAATTGGAAGACATAAGTCACGAACTTCTCCTCCAAAAAATATTTCTTCCTGATATCTATTAAAACATTAAAAACAATGTATGAAATAAAAATTAAATTTTATTAACTTAAAAAGTTTATATTCACCCATCCAAACAAATGCTGCAATCTGTAATATCTTTTGAACACATGATATTGTTCTTTGGTTTTCTAAAATACATGCTACTACAATTTAGACATTGTGAACATAAATTTAAATTAATATCACAATAAGAGTTATTTTCAGAACAATCATTGTCTGTATAACATTCAATCTCATTAATATAACTAATAGCGCCTTCTGGTATTGTCCGAGAAACATTCCCTTGCATAATCTACATGGAAATTAAACATTAATAACATTAAATTAGATAATGATTAAAATTTAATAAAATAAATAAATATTTTTATATTATTATATTGGCGTAACATTTAAAATAAAATATTAAATGCTACCAGGGGTAATCAGTAGGTATTGACTATTAAACAACCCGTAATCTATATTATAAAAATGTTAATAGGCTATTAACATTTAACCCTACAGTAATAATAATACTTTTTTCATCTCATCTAATTTACCAAAACTTATAATTGTTTCTTAATTATATTTAAAATATTGTATGTATACATACTGTAGTTTGTACCTTAAAAGTTAAATTAGTAAAGTATTGTTTAATATATTTATTTTGTAATCAACATATTTTCTATCCCATTAGAAAAGTTTTTGCATCTGTACTATGAGTGTTATTCATTCTATTAAACTATAACACAAACATTAAGGGAAATATGAGGTATAATGTTTCTATGACAACAGTATGGGTTGTAATTGATTATTATTACATAGAAATGGGATCGAAAATAGGTAGAAAAATTCAGCTTTATGTTTATATTCCTTATAAATTACTTATTCATTTATTGATCATAGCCTTGTAACAATAAATTCTATATCATAAACGTAAATTATATAAATTATAAAATATAAATTTATGTTTGTTTAATCAGGTATTTGCCAAATTATTATACTTCTAAAGTAATCCTTAGTATTCCAAATATTAAAATAAATAATAGATTAAAAATTGTATTATATAGGTATATGGGATTTAAAACTTATTATTATTATTATATTAAAAATATAACAGAGTTGGCAATAAATTAAACAATAATTTCTTCTATATTTCCTAACTTTAAATATTTCAAAATTAACCATAAATTAAAATTTGAATTTAATTCTTAGGTTTGATTTAACTGTAAAACTTAAAAATAATCTTTGGTTTGTTAATACAGGTTAAAATACAAGGTTTACAACTTTGCTATTATATGAACTATAAAAACTAATTATTTTAAATTGTTTTGTTTAATAACATCATTAATTGTTAATTCATTATACTTAATACAAATTATTCATAAAATATATAATATTAAGTTAATATATAAATATAAAAATGTGTGATCCCTAATTGACGACTTTATGTTTTTCCATGCATAAGTAAAACAATAAAGCTTATATTTAGCTAATCTAGTCTAGGTACAATAAGTACCTATGTTTGCACAACTCTCAGCGTCAAAAGCTCTAATAATCAGTAATGTTCCCATTGATTTTGTTGAGAGTATGCTATATGCAGACAAGTCTTTGAATATAACAATTTTTATAATCAATAAAATGGTAGAGGCATGGGTTGAAAATTTAAATATCCATTACAAATATAGCTAAGCCAAAATTTAGATAATTATTAAATCAATTACATTTTACATTTCCTCACAGACTGCTTGAGAGTATATTATATATGTATATAATATTTACTATGGAACATTACTGCTAATAAGTAATTATATGAAATAAATGTTGTTAGCATAGTTATAAATATCTTATTATGTTATTATATTATATTATTATATTCACTTAAAATAAATACATTGTAGTAAAATTAATTGAAGACATTTACCATAACGAAAACCATCAGTGAACTTATGAATCCAGTTGCAATGTGTGCCATGTTAAAATTGATTTCGATTAATATTCTTAGAATCTTGATAAAAAAAAAAAAATAAAGAAACAAATCAGTTATTTTTAATCGTGTTTATATATTATATTAGTGGTACAATGAAACATTATTCTCGACGAAAATCGTAAACGTTACAAAACGTTAATAAAAAATAAAAATATTGTAAATTGTATTTGGGTAATGGACCGATGCACAAGTTTAAACAATGTATGTTGAAGATTTTAAGTAAAGATTTCGGTTAGAAAATTTCAAAAAATACCGAAGAATTCGACGATTCCATTTCTGACGCAATCGCGTCGAGTTTATACGTAATTATCGTTTTCCTTACCATACGTTGACGACGACGCGTGTTCCCGGTATATAATATATTATTAATGAGTACGGAACGTTGTTCCGGAAAAACGGAAAGACTTTCAAAATCAAAAAGTTTCTTTGGACGTTCGGCTGCCAGCAGCAGCAGTAGTAGTAGTAGTAGTAGTTGCAATTATTGGTATGATGAGAACTGAAGAGATGAGATCCGCACCGGTTGCCGCACATCCGTGTAATATGTGCGAGTCACTGGAGTAGTGGTCTACTGGAACGCGTTGGAAACATGTATGAGTCATGCACGCACCACCAAGGTCTTGCCGCGGACCTGTAACGACCTGTCGAAGACAGCTCGCGCCCGCACACACACACGCACGATTGTACACGTGATGCCGCGCACCGAACAATATAAAGATTACGTATACCGTGTGTGTGTGTGTGATTTTGCGGATTTACCGTGACCGAGTTGAACGAACGTCCCTCTACCTGTTCGTCTGATCACCGACCGCGTGCTCATAATACCAATAATTATTAATACTATTTTAATAGTTAAATAATGATACGAGGTCGGTCGTCGTCCGCGGGATGTTTACAAAATATTATATAATACCGGTACACGTTTATTATTATTAATCATTACATTATTATGTTGCAATATATAAAATTGTTGTTATTGTTTACTTTTAATCCGTTTACGACGGAAATAACGCCACTTGTCGGAATATCAAACAGAAGTCGTCGGTGCGCTTTTAATAATATGCCTAATAGCCCAATTGCCACCGTGTATATCTCGTTATCGTAATACATATTGTTGTCTTCGAGACTTTAACGGTTTCTATCTACCTCTTCACTCTCTCACTCGTCTCTCCGGAAGGAGTATCCATATTTTTTTCCTCATTGATCTTTCTAGCACGGTGCTGTCGTGTGTAGACGATAAAACCAAAAGCTTCCGAAATCCAACAATACCGACAGGGTAACAGGACTCGTGTTCCTTGCTTTTAATAATACAATATTCCAAGACCGAAATCGCCAAGAACCTATATTGTTTAACGTCGTTTACGAGTTAATGATTTACCAAACTTAGGTCGCTTCCGTATCCGTAGTATTGCCTTCCACTGATCTAGATGTTCGATTAACTATTATATTATTATTAGCATTGATTATAAATTATTAGTTTTATAACTATATAATAACCCATTCAGAGGCGTTCTCAGGTCTTTTTATTGGTGGGAGGAGGGGGGGGTGGGATATGAATAGATATTAAAAAGAAAGTGAGCATGTGGGCTAAATACCTACACCCCCATTCTTATATAAAAACAAATAACAATATACATATATTTAAAATGTACTATTTAGGCATGTTCATACTAGCCCATATGAGCGAGTCAGTTTTAAATTAAATAGATCTATTCTAATTTTATTCGCGGTAAATATAATTTTTTTTGATAATTAAATAAGTAATAAAAATAAAATTTCTTGATGAAAATGTAAAATAAGTATTTTATATTTACTATTTTAGATTCTAAACGGAAAAATGTAAAATCAATTCATTTATTGATTTTACAATTTCATACGTTTTTTTAGATTCTGAACGGAGTGATGGAATCTATTGGTTTTACAATGATGTGTGTTTTTTTTTTTTTTGTGTGTCTGAGGACACGATTTTTGGTAGTAAAAATTCTTCGATTTTCTTAAACAGCAACTTTTCTGAAAGGAAAGTGAATGTAGATGGTACTTGGGCAAGTCAAAAATACAACTTTTTCAATACTTTTTTAAAAAATCGAAAAAAACGATAAAAAAATTACGAAAAAACGGGAAATTTTACGCAAAATCACGTTTTTACAAAATACATTTTTTTTTAAATGCTCTAACTCAAAAACGAAAAACCGCAACATGAAATTTTCACCAAATCTTTATATTGGTGTTCTCTATACATGGTTAAGTTTTCAAAGTATTTTGACTTATTTATAGATAATTTAAATTTTTGATTTTTGTAATTTTTTTTTTTTTAAACGCCTATAAAATTTAATTGGCTGGCCGAAAACTCTCGAAAATTTAATACAAGGTTTATAATAAGCTTAACTTATCTGCACTAGAAAATATCGGTGATCGTTTCACTCAAATTTTTTTTATAAGCTCATAAAGTTCAAATTTGTATAAAATATGTTAAAACGCGATAATTTGCAAGTTATTTTGTAGTTGAAAATTCATAAAAATTTTTCTGTTTATACTTAAGATTCCAAATTTTAACACTAGGTTGTCCATAAGCTTACCTTCAAAATTATATAAAAAAAAATTCTACCAGACTTAAGAAGAAAAATTTTATGACTGTTTTAAATTTAAATTTTTACGAAATTGCATTATAATTCAATTTAAATATAAAATACTATATTATTATATACACATTTTAGACAAACATATTAACTCCGTTCAGAATCG